>JAHDVE020012476.1:0-49871 GCA_022606495.2 Halesus radiatus
GCAGTATATTTCGCCATGGTACATTCACACATTTCCTATCTCTGCTGTATCTGGGGCTTTGCCTCGAAGAAATTGATTGCTGATCTGCAGGTGGTTCAAAACCGAGCCCTCAGAAATGTTTTTGGACTTCATGGGACACTCATGTCAGGGACATCTACTCAGTTTCCGGTATCCTTCCAATCACGATCCTTCCTAAGTATGAAATCACCAGCACCATCCTACAAATTACTCAACAATCAACTCACACTAAAGCCACTTTACAATCAAGACATCCACAACCACAATACTCGAAATAACAATAAAATCCGCATTCCTCAAACACACACTACAAAATATGGAATAAAATCTTTAAACTACATTGCCTACACACTTTATAATTCCCTTCCAGATATGTACAAAACCATCCAGAAAAATAAAAAATCCCAAAATGATGGTATAAAGGAATACTTTTTAAGGATATTTAAAAATGAAAATCAGTAAATCCATATTTGTATATTTTGTTGTTCCCTTATATGTTTTCTCTTGTGTATTGTTCTATTTAACTGGGCCTGATAAAATTATTTCTGTTTGTATGTGAAACTTGTATTTTTGATATTTTGCTGTCAATGTAAAATTGTATGTACTATCTCCTACTTATGTATTGTAAATTCCTCCCGTCCTAAAATGAGTTTTGAAACTCATCGGGATTGCTTTAGCAAGAAATAAATATATAATAAAAAAAAAAAAAAAAAAAAATATCCCAAATGAACCACGAATCCGAAAAAACAACAGAAATTAAAAAGATTTCAGTCGCAATTGAGTCGCAATCGGCAAAATTTAAACTTAATTTAGGTGACTTTAAGCTCTATAATTGTTGTTCAACATAAATAACTATTATTAATAAGTTAGAGTATTCATGAGCAAACCAATCATCAATCCGGATATTATGATAATATTATTGATCAATACTATTATTATTCTTTGAGTTTCTGAAAACGCACATAATTTTATTACATATGTTTAGTTATCTTTTACTATGAATAAAATATAAAATTATGTACGGTAAAGCTCATCCTTGTTTTGACATTTGCCATTCTAACCTCAAAACTAAACAAACCGACCGGCCATAGATTTAGAGCGTTTTGAAGGGACTTCGTAAAATTTAATCTTTGAAAATTATTATAACTATGAAAATTCACTTTAGAAAAATAATGAAATATACTGGTATGTTTGAACGTCATTATTAATAAAAAATAAAATAATTAAATAGAATGGAGTTCCTTATTGTTCTGTGAGGTTAAGTTTACGATCAATATTTTGAATGAGAGAATGAATTTCTTATTTTAGAAGTTTTGTTGATGAATTTTATCCGAAGTAAAGCAAAATTGACCATACATGGAGCACACCAAATATGCCCATAATATACTTCTAACGGTTGATCTCTTCAGTGGGGGAATAATACGTCAGACAAACAGCTGATTAACGTTGTCAATCTGATGTCAATCTGAATCAATTATCAATCTCTTTATATAAAAATAAATGTTTACTTGTCTGAAATCGATTTTTGAAAATTAAACGACCGGTTTCGCTGAAAATTGGAAACATTGAACCCCCCATTTTTTATTGAGGTTAGCCCATAGATTTCTGGTTAGCCATGGATTACATATTCAAAAAACGTGGTTTGTTTCCGTAGAATATTTTAAAAATAGAAAACACAGGTAGGTAGAATTTTATTATTTAGATATTTAAAAAGTAAAAAAAATAAATGTTTGGATTGAAACAAAATTTTCAAATGAATGTTCCTTTGTTTGTTTGTTAAGAGATAGGAATACTCGTCACAAGGCATTATTTTCGCTGCCAAATCAATTACGGCATCCATAAATAGAATGTTTTCATTGCACGAAATACAAAGAAACGATATTTTTGCTATTTATCTCAACAACAATGAAAGTAACACAGATTAAAGATATACGTAATTACATTTCATCAATGACTCATGACCTGAATATACTGTTTCGGCTAAAACGATTTCCAATACGTGCTATTCTTCAATTTCTTTATCTGCATTAGTGTTCTCTCACGACGTAGAGAATACAATGTGAAAAATATATTAAAATATTTTCAAAACTTGTATGAAAAATAACTTGAAATATCAATCAAGAAAACAAAACAATAACCGTTTGATTATTTAGTGTAGAAATTAAAAACGTGTATATATTCAAATTGGTTGCACGATTCCTTGGGTAACAAAAGTTTACAAGCCGATCAAACTTTTTGGGACTGAATTACTTGGCACATAAATTCTTTTACGATAAGAAAGCAAATTTCGACAAATTATGTATTTGGGAGGTGGGTATGGGTACCGCCGCCTATGGAACCATTTATTATATTACCAACACTTCTGCCATAGGTCACCCCGAGTGGTACGCCACGTTTGGTGACTTAGCAGGAGTGTCCGGGTTAATTGGGCGAGGTTTTTCCAGGTCTTGACGGGAGACGCGTCCTCTCACCAACTGCATTATGGGCAGGAGAGGAGAACCTTTTGACCTCTCCAGCCGAACTCTTTGGACCCATCGCCTTGCACTGCAGTGGGATTCATAAGTCCGTCACTCCTAGACACACTGACCCCCAGAGTTCACCGACCCTTCAAACCCCATTCCTCGATTCACACAACATCGAAAGATGACATCGTCCCGAGAGAAATTATTTTCTTCAGGCCCTGCGGTGTGGAGTTCCATCCTTTCCCTGCCGGTGCTGTCAGCAGAGTTGACTTGTCCTTAATTATTTCAACATCTCTGTAAATATTTATTTATTTTGATGAACAATAATTATTAGCCTGAAACACTTATCCAAATTGAAAAAAACCTTTCCGAGCAAAGATAAATGTCGCCGACAGGACTCGAACCTGCACCCTTCTGATGTCCGGTCAGATGCTCTACCGTTGAGCTACGTCTATTTATCTTTGCTCGGAAAGGTTTTTTTTCAATTTTAATGAGTGTTTCAGGCTAATAATTATTGTTTATAAAAATAATTGTTACCCTTTGCGCTATGCACAAAAATCTTGTCTTAAGTTTTTAAGAACTTTAGTTTATCAATTAATATTTATTTATTTGTTTAATGATTGTTATAATGAATAAAACATTATGTTTGTTGGAGAGATTATTTATTGACAGTCACAGGTTGACATTCGTATAGGAAGTGGTCCTACGGACAAAACATATAAATGCATACCCAACAATTTGTAAGAAATAAACAGCTTTTAATACAAATATATGTACAAAGGAAGTTTAACAAGAGGTAAGCTAACAAAGTTTCTTGTGCTAACAGTGATTAAGTACAAATGTTATATAAGATAAAACAAAATAAAAAGGAAGGAGGAGAGGAAGAGGAAGATAGGATCGGGACAATAGATGCTCTTGATAAATTTTACACTCGTGCATCAACTTATGGTCGTACGCATTACTTAGGTTCGATATTTTGAAAGGGTATTGTGAAGAATGTCAACATTTTGAAATTTTGCGGTATATTGCACACAAATACGGGAATTGGAGAATTTATCCTCATTTGGTAAATAAAATAAAAAGGTTGGTCCTGACGGTATGTGAATGTTTATAAATACGAGAATACTTAACGTACAGTTAATATTTTGCTGATTCCTCCGCGATACATCTACATATTTAATAAAATCATTACAATATACGAGTATAAGCATTTATCGAACGCAATATAAAAAATGTGTTGTTGAATATTCGGGAAAAAATTGTCAATATTATACGTACGAGTATGTCCACGTGCTTTGTTAACTAGAGTGGTACGGTAGTGAGGAAGAAGATGCCAGTAGTAGCTGGCGTTCTGCCGGGAGCAATAAATGTGTCATGCGTTTTAAGCGTGACCGATATTTTTTCCTCGTTTGTATTACTCTAGTTTGGATTTTTTTAGCACCGTAAGGGAAGGTTTAATTAGAGCAGAGAGAGATGCTGAGTCCAGTTACAAATTAGTACTAAGTATACCATATAATAAAAATTGGGTAGGGGTAAATAAAAACATATAAATAAGTCATCTCACTTTGGCCTAACCACAGTGAGAAAATGGATTTGAATACTAAAATAGCTGTCACAAAAAAAAACTTAAATGCTTTCATAACATAACATAAAATTTAATTATAAAATTATAAAATTTTGTTACTATAAATCATATATAAATGAATTAAAAAAAAATACTTTGTATTCACCGCGCTATTAATATGCACATATATCTACATGTTTCGAAAGCGATGCTTTCTTCATCAGGAATATATAGAATACTAAAAAATAATAATGTCAAGTATAGCCAAATGATAAACATAGAACACAATAATGCAAGAATAGACAAATTATAAACATGAAAAAAAAGTGATTAAAGTAATTAAGTAATTAATCAAAATGTTAATAAAAAAATATTATGAAACGTTGCAAAATATATTAAATTAGAAAGCAAAAAAATAAATTATTTTTATTATTAATATTAATATTAAAAAATACGTGGATTTGATTATTTATTAAATTTAATTCACTATTAACAACTTTTCTGATTATTAAAAATTTCAAATTTGTCTAATTGTAAACTGATTGTATTTAATACAATGTAATTTTTTTTAATTCGTTTATTAATAATGACGTCACAAAGTTAATACCAATCTTTTGAAGAAATTAAAAATGAAATTATTATATTTAATATTTCCGCTACTAACTTGTCCCTAAATTATATTATCACGTTACCTCATGTGTTTAAGGTAATGTTATTTTTTTATGATTGAATGTATAATTTTGTTTGATGCGTCATTATTAATAAAATGAATGTTATTTTATTATCAAAATAGAGTCCTACGAAATATCTTTAATTTGCTATGGGACACACATGTTAAAGACATCTACAGAAACTCCTAAATACTTTCGTTTTACACCATTTCGACCTGTGAAATTAGAAATACTATCTTGCATGTAATTCAACACTCGGCACATGCTAACACCACACTCAATTACAATCACGACGTACACAAACACAACACAAGAAATCTCAACAAACTACATGTACCAAAAATACACTCAACAAAATATAGACTAAAATCTTTAGAATATATAGCTTACACACAATTCAATAATTTACCCAACGATATTAAAAATTCTAGCCAATGTAAAAAATCTCCAAGTAAGATTCTTAAGCTCTATTATTTAAAAAGAATACCTTAATGCTTTTTGTGTCTCTGCAATAAGTATAACTATATAATGTACCAGTGATGCGTTTTCTTATTATAATAAGTGTCTCTGTACACAAATTATGTGTTGTAAATGTTGTTAATGTACTGTGAATGTTAATTATGTATTTTAAATAATAAGCAAGTTTGTTTCTAAAAACTATACTGCAGGTTCTGCATGTGATCCCATAATGAGTTTCTTAACTCTTCGGAATACAATTGTATACTTTTTAATAAAAATAAATAAATTATAGTACGTATATAAAACGAGGGGTGTACAATTTACAAGGTTTTAGAAAATCATTACAAGGATCGGTACCAGTGAAATATCTAGTCAGTGATTACATATTTACATTACACCAGACGGGGTTAGTACATTCTAGGGATTTCTAATGATTTGAGGTAAAGATAAAACGCATGAAAAATGTGTATAGGGTATATGTGTATGTGAACGTGTATGTGTCTGAATTGTGCTATGTAGTGGAGAGTTGTGAGTGCGCATTTATTAAGTTACGAGTAATGTTTTTCTTAAATGACTGTAGGGAGTCAAATTATATGTCGAGATTTGAGATATTGCGGCAAACCTAGTATCGTAGTAAAAAAAACACGCGACACCGGACGACCTCCCTACAAACCTCCTCTTGATGTGATAAATTATGAATAATTCGGCCATATTTCCAGGAGGTTGTGACCCAAAAAAGTGTCGAGAAGTTAATGAAAACAGACAGATACATTCACGAGGGTTGTTTTTTTTTATGTTCCGTTTCACAGCATAAAAAATATAGCAAGGGTCAAATGTGCCCAAAATTATGTCTTGTTTTTTTATGAGAAATTAATTTACCTACGGAATTTTAGAATAAATATTTCAAGAGAAGTTGGTCGGTTTTGTTGTCTCGTTTCCTTTATGGGTGTATTTATTTTTTTTTATTTTGATAGTAATACTGAATATATTTAAAGCTTTCATAAGATTATAGATGACAAAACGAGATTATTATTAAAACTGGATCTCTCTATTGTATGAAAAATAACAGCACTACAACCCGATCTGACCAATGGCAGGTTGGTTCTACCGATTGAACTTAATACAACATTAACTCTACAGTCTCGCCGCCTGCCATAATCAGGGCTGGTTCCACCATATCTCGCGTCCTATGCAATTGTTTTATCTACTTAACAGTTCACACCCCCTGAACAAATAGATGAATTGTAAAGTCGTTCCATGAGATAATGAGCTCTAAAGCAGCTATCAGCAGAGTTCTTTTTTTTTTTTATATGAATACCGCACTAGAGTCTCAACTGCTCCCAACCGTCTGGAGCCAGTGAGACTATTGCATTCCCAATTGGGGAATGTTGTGAGGCAGAAGGTATTGGGGAGGGGAAGGAGAAGGGGAAGAGGAAGGTAGGGAAATAGAGAAATACCTGGCTATTCAGATCTGGTCACCAAACACGGCTAAAAGCCATTTCAAGCAACTTTTCAATTCTGAATGGTGGTCATTCACCAGGGCGATACTGAGAGTATATTCCACTCTAGAACGCGCGCAAATACACTATTATTTTAAATGAATTATTGTGAAACAACACAAATTAATTAAATAAAATTTACTTGCGCACGCCGGGATTTGAACCCGCGACCTTCGGATTCGTAGTCGAGAGCCTTACCCCTCGACCATGGAGGCCGTCAAATTTACATAATTTCATTATAATTCATATAATTTCATTCGTCAGTTCATTACATAATATAAAACGATAAAATGGTCCGACAGATGACGCTAGCATCGTATATCGTATTTGAGATGGCTGATATCTGAAATGAGCGTCACTGTCACTGCGATAAATTGCGGTTCCAACTACGGGAAAATAATGAAAAGATGTTGTTCTTCTCCAGCTACTTATTTTGTTAGCCTAGAGGTCAGTTGAAATGTTGCCAGCGCAATAGAAGCAAATACCATTTATGACGATACCTCCAGCTCTTGATATTTGACGGCAGGATTTTACATGCGCCCTCTAGCGGTCCGAGTTGTACAAATTGTTTTTTTTTCATATCATCAATTTCTTATCTCAATGTATGGTAAATGTCAATAGCTTAGTATTTCCAATTTTTAAAGGATTCTGGGAATAATTTCGCCGCCTCTTCAGAGATTGCGTCTATGTTTGTGCACAGTATAAAGCAATAGCGTGCAACCCGTAAAAAACGGACCTTAAAAATAAATTAAAAACTATTAGTAAATTACGATAAATTTCTGATTAAAACGAATTTTTTCATGAATTTGATAAGAAATTTCTACACCCAATTATGAAGATGATAATAAAATTGTCATTTTAAAATATTCCATGCGCAATTCATGCCACAACTAAGTTTAGCTAAACTGAGTTTATGTGGATTGCATCACCCAGAAGACAGCACTTAATTAACAATAGTCCAATAACAGTCTCTGGAGTGGATATTGTTTCCTTAAAATCAGTTCGTTCTCTTGGTGTTTACTTGGATCAAAATATAGTTTCAATGAATACTCAACTTGGCAATACGGTAAAGTCTAATGTATTTTTTCAATATAAGTCAATTGAAGTCCATAAGCAAATGTCTCCCGACAGATTCTGCTAAGACTCTGGTAAATGCTCTTGTAGTCTCCAGCTTGGACACTGCAATAGTTTGTATGCTGGTCTGCCTAATGTACATTTGAACAGACTGCGAGGAGTGTTCAACACAGCAGCTCGTCTAGTATGCGGTGCCACCAAATACTGTCCACATCACTCTGCGTGATTGCCTACAATGGCTTCGAGTCACAGGAAGAGTTCAGTTTAAAATTTGTCTAATGGTGTACACCATCATACTTGACTGATCTCTGCGCGAGAGACAATTTTACTCAGAGGCAACTCACGCTCAGATCGGCCAAGTCTGATCCGTTGAACAGATTGGTTGAACCCTGTCGTTCGAACGCTGCTAAGTTGGAGACAGAGCTTTCGATGTAGTGTGCCCACATTCTTGGAATGACCTTTCATTTGGTTTGAAGTTAGAATGCAATTTTGAAACCCCTAAGAAAAGTCTAAAAACATCTTTAAAGGGGGCTACAAACTTTAACAAGATGTAAAGCGACCTTGTGGTGATTTTAGTTACTAAACGATGCTCAGAAAAAATAATTATTTATTATTATAACTAAAAAAAAATCACACAACCTTTGGTCATAAAGCAACGCACGCCACTAACAGGTATGAACGTATGGTTGATCCGGCGCTGGCCGTAATCGTCATGAATTTGTAAAAAACTTTGATATCCGTTTATTATTTCGATAATGCTGCAGATCCACTTCCCAAACATCCTTTTCCCCATCTCCTTTTACTCCCCACTCCCTTCAGCCTCACAATGTACCCCAATTGTGGGTTTCTTTCTCCCACTGGCGCTCTGGGCAGAAACTCTTCTGAGGTCTTCACGTAAAAAAATCGAATTAAAGAATAATTAAAGGATTTTAAAACCAAATTCGTCCATGTGTTTCTAAGCTATTTTCTTTATTTATAATTTTTTCAGCAACCTAAGTAAGTAAGTCATTCAGTGCCTACAAGTAAGGACTGCAAATCCGGAACCCATTCGGAAAATTTCTGAATATCAGGATTAACTAACCATCCCGCCGTTTTCTCCGCAGGCGTAGGCAGAGAGGACGGACCGCCAAACAACTCGATCTTGGCATACATACACGTCTTGTTTCATTCACTTTCGTACGACGTATCATACATTCTCTTCTGTTATTCCGACTTCTGACATGGCCCGACTCAAGTATTTGATTCACTCGATCGTGCCATGTCTTCCTCGGTCGTCCCCGGCTTCTTCTTCCATTCACATTCGCGTAATATATTCTCGCTACACTCCTTTCTTCGTTCATTTGCTCTACATGCCCAAACCATCTAAGCGTCCCTTTCTTAATCTTGCTCACTACGCTTACATCAGCCTTGCATTCTTTACGAATCTCAACATTTTCACTCGATAATACGTGGTTTTACCACACGTCTCATAGATCTCATATTTAATATTATTGTTTATATCAAACCTAAACTAACCTAACTATTAATAACCTCCTCTGTTTTTATCTTTGTGAATATGTGAATTTTTTCGCGAAATTCGCCATTTTTAAGCGAAAGTTTTATTTTTCCATTAAATTACCGCGAATTTTAATATTTTTCACGCGATATTCTGACATTTTAAAATAAAAAAACAAAAAAACAAATATTGTTTTTCTAAACTGGTATTTTATATCAATGGTTCTAAATATATATTTATCTATAGTTTTGACAAGCTTAAATAATCATAAATGGAACGCAGCAACTCTATATAGTAAACGCCGCATACTGTCACACAAACACCCAAAAACACACAAAACATGCAACACAAATTTTTTCACAAATGCAATTCATTTTCATTCCAAATTACTAGAAAGCCGTCTATAACCAACATATTAGTAGGTACAGGTAAAATATATCCAAAATACACAAAATAAATGACAAAATTCCTGTCTTCATGAATCTTTGGTCATACATTCATATTGGTAGTTGGAATGAAAATCTGCACAGTCCGCCATATTAAAGTGGTGAAACACCTCTCTGGGGAAATTATTCCTTTTGGATCAAAATTATCAAAACCTATAACTAAAAATCAATAAATTTGAACGTTAACGAATTAACGGAGACCGTTTTGGTTCTAATTTGAAGATAATTTAAATTAATAAAAACTGAACATAAGTAAAATTAGGATCAGATTCGCTTCAGTACTTGTGAAACCATAGTAAACGATACCTCATTCGATCTAGTAGTGAAGCGAGAATTTATCAAAAATCCCCCTCTAACCCTGGTGTTCCACCAATTCAATTTGGATGTACTCTGGAGATCTTAATTTCTACTACCAAGATGAAAATATGACCAAAGTTTCACGAATGTAGCAATTTTGTAATTTATAAAACTCCATTTTACCTGTGCTATACGTGTAAATCCGGTGGTTGATTTATCAACTGATTTGAACATTTCTTAAGAGTCTGCGGGACCTTTTGCCTACTGCTCTCAGGAAGTTGTCAGAATAATCGAGACAAACTTCGCTACAGTTAGAAATCAATAAGGAAACGCGAACGGTTTCTATTGTGAGGAGAATAAACGTTACTTTGCCAAAGTTGAAGTGTTATTTGCCATTTAGTAGTTAAGTGCTCGCCCATTCGAGGTAAAGTACTCGTACGTGTGACCTATTCAAAGTAATCTGTAATTTTGTTAAGGAAAGTTGTGTTTTTTTCTTGTCGTTTCATGTAAAAGTTTCGATTTTCATAAAAATAAAGAAAAACATGAAATGATCTGTTTTTTTTAATCTGTTTTCCTTTTTACCTGGAAACAGGGTTCGGACTTTGCGAGAGGTTGAAAGGAGAATAAAGGAAAGACAATTAAATTGTTAACTAAACACAACAGAACGCAATAATGCGTCACGCAATAAAATAAATTGGGGACTTTATTTTCTCTTACAACAAACGAACATATTAATAATGCAATTTTATTAGGAACTAGCTGATGTGTACGCTGCCTTGCTCGGGATAATTTATTTATTTAGGGATAAAGTGATGATGCTGTGGATTGTTGCTTGCGTTTCGGTGCCATGTTTGATCTGACAGTGAAAGTAATGTCTTGTAACTACTATTATTATCTCTATACAAATAAACAATTATTTGAACATTTTATTTCATTCCAAACATTTACTTTTATCTGAATATATCTAAATAATAAAATTCTTAAGTAGGTACCTACCTGTGTTACACATTTTGAAAATATTCTACCCAAACAAACCTTCTTATTTTGAATATGTAATCTGTGGCTAACCAGAGTGATATATCTATGTGCTAACCTCAACACAACATGGTGGGTTCAATGTTTTTCATGCTAATTTTAAAACGTTATAGCAACAGTTTTACGTATTGGATTTCATTCAAACTACTTTCTAAACCTTCCAGGCACTAATAAAAACAAACTGTGCTATTCTCAGCAAAATCGATCTAGAAATTTTTGAGAAAATCGAGGACAGAGAGACAGTCAAACATTCATTTTTATATATGGAGATTTAACATATTTTCTATGTTGTTTCTTCGTTTCTATTCGTATTTTTTAACTCTATTGGGATATCAGTAAATATACTGACTACGTCAAACGAAACAAATTTTTTGTTTGGAAGTTTTATTTACTATGTACTTTTGCTATTTTTGATTTTTAAATTCGCTACCGGTTTCGACACAACCGCGCCATTCACTAGCGTTCTTAAAACTAACTTAAATTAAACAAGTACAGAAACAAAATTAGTCACCATTAGGTGAGGGTAGAGGGAGTGGTGATTTGGAGGGGGGTGGGCGTTGGGAGGAGTCAAAGTTAATAGGAAACATGGTTAGCAAAGGTGATTTACAGGGAGCTATTTAATTTAAGTTAGTTTTAAGAACGCTCGTCAATGGCACGGTTGTGTCGAAACCGGTAGCGAATTTAATATATCAAAAATAGCAAAAGTTCATAGTAAATAAAACTTCCAAACAAAATGTCTAGAAATTGGTATATAGTGAATGGCGAAAAAATACAAGAAACTAATTTTAACTAACTTTCGGTCTTTCATTCTCTTATACACAGGACTATCATATGTATCATTGGATAATATTAATTATAAATAATGAAAAATGGGATATATAGATATCATTCTTAAAATTGTTTTAGTTAATTTTTTTTATATTTTTTTATAGTTACTCTAAACAGGAGGCCCTGAGGGAAATGATTTCTCTCAGCGCCTCTGTCATCTCTGGGAAATGCTGCATGGATGGTTTTTTAGAAGATAGAAGGAGTGAACCTGGATCTTTAAGAGAGAGGAAACACCGAGACCGGCAGACTGCAGCCGAGCTGTTGAATATAAGAAGAATTCGTCGAAGCCACCCATTTTCATGTGATATTGAAATATCGATAGAACAAGGACAGCATTCCCACCTGACGTCTGTGCTCCAAATATTGCAATTAATTTGATAAGAATATTAGATATTACGCAGAAATCTGCTGTAAAAATGTTCGAACCGATTGTTTGAGGTCTAAAATCGTAAAATTCGCTCGTTTTCATGTGGGGAACGTAGAGGAACGAAGTTTAAGTGACGAGAAATGGAGCATTATACTGGCAAGAACATAAAGTGGTAATTTAATAAACTGTGCCTTGAACGTGGCGTTTGAGAAGTAACCACGTGTGTTAGGAAGCTGCTCATTCTAAAGGCGTGATTACTTCACAACGTAAAGGAAAGTGCGAATGACGTGGAGTGGTAAATCGGGATATTGGGGAATCTTTCGTTACCTACGCGAAGAGGGAACACACTGGCTATCTTATGAATTGTAATTACCCTGTATGATACGGGTTACGGAACTCTGGTCCCAACTGCCGGCAACCAGCGGGAAATGTTGTGTTTTTAAAATAATAAATACATACAGTGGGAACTTATACCCGCTAAGGCACTGCAAGTAGCTTGTCCGCAGGAGTTTAGTTCAACGATATTATGTAATGCAACAATAAATAACAATCATCATTCAAATGTAGCTCAAAATAAGAACAATGTAGGTGCATGCATGTTGTGATTAATGTACACAAGTTTAAAAAATATGAAAACAGTATAACAGTTTTGTTATAGAGATACTAGACTAGAATTACATAATATCAATTTAAATAATGTTATACAAATATTAGGAAGTATTAAACAAATTGTGAAATAAAAAAAAAGTAGTACAGTTTTGTTACAATTCATGGTTTAGTATACTACTAAACTAAGAATTAAGATACACATATGTTATAGATTGATAAAAACGGGCTAGCGAAGGGGTAAGGGTGGGGGGGGGGGATAATACAGTCACTGTCAATGACAGGGCGTTCTGGTGAGGGCACCAGTAAAGACTCGCTCTTTAGAACATTAACATTTTAACGCTTTCTGTGTTTGACTCTGTTTGATATTTTCTGGGTGCATGTTGTATATTTTTGTGGCAAAGTCTCTGAAATTGTGTTGACCGAATTTGCAATAAATTTTTTTTCTAATTACGCGTAAATCTCGTGTTTTTTTTTCGATTAACATGCATTTGTTTTTTTGCAAAAGTTGAATGAGACGAGATTTTACATACTCTAAGAGCGTCGAATTGTCTTATTAAATTGTAAGATATTTTAGTGTTTGCCGTTAGAGGAAATTTGAGAAATATTTTTATAATAATTGTTTTATGACAGGATCTAGAGCTGATGAAGTACCTCCTCCCCGTGCAATACTCAGTGATAAATTGGCTGATCTTAAAATAAATCCTATTAAGAAGTAGTAAGATGTAAAAATTCCTTAAGGTTCTGAAGGAGTGTGTTGTTTACGTATTTTATTTGTAATTATTTGAGAATGCAGATTCCATTTAAATTAGCTACTTTCCTCTTCTGCTCTCCTTCGTCACAGCCACTTCATAACATTTACCAAATGAGGATGTCACAATCCCAATGGGTCCGAGTAATATACCACTTCAAGCTGACCTTGCAAATCTCCCGGCCAGCCGCCTGACGTCCAGGAAACCTTTTTGAACTGAATGTGAAAGACTTGCTTCTATCACGACACTCCCTTGAAGAGTCGTGGTGAGCTCAGTGGAAGACCTCGGACGTGAAAAACAAGCACCTTGTTGTAGACTCTACTATTAAAAATCCAGGGTTCTCTCTCCCTTGGAAAGACGTGGATCTCATTAAACCGCATCCGGTGCAGTCACAGCCGTATATGATGCATAAATGGGGACTAAAGGATTCCGAACTTTGTGAATGTGGACACATTCAAACAAAAGAACACATTGTAGAAGAATGTTCCCTTCATCAGTTTCCCTATGGCACATCAGTACTGAACCAAGTGACTCCCGATGCCGTCGACTGGCTGAATAACCTCCGAAATCTACTATGACCTCCACCAACTTTCCTCCACCATACGAAGAAGAAAAATAATGGGTCCGAGCAATCAGAACATTAGTATGATATCACATAATTCATCAAAAAAGTTATACCTAATTTTTTTAGATGTAACTCTTCATAGCCTAGTGTCCTCTGAAGAATGGGTCAAAGTTCAGAGAGTGAAAATTTATGGAACACAATATTGCCATAGCCTCAGTAAATGAATATATTAAAAATTCTCTAGACTCACATAAAAAATGCATTAGCATATTCCTTCACCTTTCTAAAGCCTTTGATACTTAAACCAAACACATCTGTTTAAAAAACATGAACATTTAGGGATTACTGAAAATGAACTGACATTTTTTTAAAGTTACATAGAATTTTTTATTTTTTTTATATGAATACCGCACAAGAGTCCCAGACTGATCCCAACCGTCTGGAGCCAGTGAGACTATGGCATTCCCAATTGGGGAATGTTGTGAGGCTGAAGGTATTAGGGAGGGGAAGGAGAAGGGGGAGAGGGGGGTGGGGAAAAGGGGAAATACCTGGCTATTCAGATCTGGTCACCAAACACGGCTAAAAGCCATTTCAAGCAACGTTTCAATTGTGAATGGTGGTCTTTCACCAGGGCGATACTGAGATCTTCCACTCTGGAACGTGCGCAAATATATCGTATATTATTTTAAAATTAATTAATTGTGAAACAACACAAATTAATTAAATAAAAATTACTTGCGCACGCCGGGATTTGAACCCGCGACCTTCGGATTCGTAGTCGAGAGCCTTACCCCTCGACCATGGAGGCCGTCGAATACAGAAAGCAAACGGTAACAACATAACCAGCTGATATTCTGGGTCCAATCCTGTTCTTAGTTTACATAAATGACCTGTCACGTAGAATGTGAAGGCGAAATCATAAGTTTTGCAGATTATACTGTTATTCTATTAAATGTGAAAAATGGTTAGAAAGGAAACATTTAGGAAAGCAGAAGTCACTCACACTTATTACAAGTTATTACTAATAAAACTAAATGTATCACTTTTAAAATAAACAATACTAAAAATTCAGATACTAACCTTATCTTGAAATTTCATATCTTACCACATTTAATGGGCAATGTAATTGTCTATCATTGGAATATTTTAACCACATGACGTATCTAGGCGTAAAAATTGTTCACAATTTAAAGTGGGCTGATCACATTATTTATTTAAATAACAAAATTAAAAAAAAAATACTTACTTTTTTATAACAATCGAGAATATCCTCAGTACAAAGATTTAAAAACAGTACTACTTTACATTAATAAATACAAAAAACAAGAAATGACAACAATCACACATATTAGAAAAACTAGATCTCAGAGTCAAAAACACATACAACACAACATTTGGACAAAAAAACTTCTTATACTATTGTACTAAACTCTATAACAAAATCCCACTATCCTTTAAAAATCACAACAACCATAATAAAATTAAAAATCAAATAAAACACCTGATACGTGACACAGGGAGATCTGAAATAGAAAATACATTAACACCAAATACAAACTAACACCGAAACCACTCAACTGCACTTAAAACACCTCGCCTTAGAATTTTTTTTTTCATAAATCTAATTAATGTAATGTCATTTAATATTTTGTAAATGAAATCCTCAGCACGGGAAATCTAAGTGAGAATATCAATATTTGTTATTTTGTTATAAAAAAAGAAGATAATTAAACAATATTTTCATTATTATAATTATTAATGATTAATATATCCATCATCCAATGTTTTAATTCCAGGTTAATAAATCAATATTCAACAAATTGTATATTTAATTACAAGTTTCCAAGCCGTCAGTCTGAGGCCCACAAATTTCCGATATGAAATTTGCTCTAATTCAATTATCATCTTAAATTAAGCGGAAACTTACCCAAAGCTTATTCGAATTACAAACTATAAGCTTTTAAGCAGACTTTGCTCTTGTCTTTGCGAATCAGCGAACCCTATCTTACTTCGTGAGCGTGTAACCCTTAAATATCCGGTCATTTTCAACCAGGGTTTTCTTTCTCTTTTCCGGTGGAAGTTGGAAACAAAATGTCACAAGAAAAGGAAAAGAACCTTCATTGCAAATGGCGGGTCAAGTTCATAATTACAGCGAGAGAAGCGGAAGTAACTGCTCCTTTCATCGTTCCGCTAAATGTATTAAATACTTGAAACAAGGAAACTGCTCGCGCGGGACGGGAATTCCTGTTAATTAAAACTCAAACCATTAGAAGCGATCTTTAAAACACAGGCATCTTTATTATCACTTGAAAATATAATTGGAAATGCGATAATCGAAATTATTAAACGATATCAAAGGATGAAGCAATATTGATTACGGAATAAAAGACCTTAAATTTTCTGAACAACTGAGCCATCGAGGCTACGCATGACTCTACCTACGTGAATAGTATTATCAGAAAACTCCTTTTTATGCGGTCTTTATTATTGCTGTAAGCACTCAGGACAATGGTCCATTATGCAGTCTACGATGACTCACGCTATTTCTTTGACAGATGACCAGCATATTTGTTCCAATTTACCAGGATTTGTAGTAATATGACCATGACTCCTCATTCTGGTTCCTTTTAACGAAAATTCCTTGTCCCTTTCCTTAGATTTAAAGACATTTTGCTTAACTGCGATTCCGATTATATTTTTAAAAGAGTTTGTGGTTTAATTATAACACTGCTGACCATATACAAATCACAAGTGCGCTCCGCTGTAGAATTTGAGAGTCACCTCTGGTCGGGAGCCCAAAAATATTTGAAAAATCCCTTGACTCTGTGCAGATATGGGCCTTCCGTTTGATAGATTCACCTATTTTAACAAATGGAGTGCAATCTTTGGAGTACAGACGTCAGATGGGAATGCTGTCCTTGTTCTACCGGTATTTTAATGGAAGATGCTCTGAGGAACTGGCGTCATTGATCCCTTCAGCACCGGTGAATAGTCGGGAAATACGCCAAACGCGCGCCCAACATTTGCACACAGTTGACATTTGTCACTTGAGAACGGGTGGCTTCTACAACTCGTTCTTCTGTTCAAAAGCTCGACTATGGAATGATCTGCCGGCCTCTGTGCTTCCTCCATCCTACAACATGGGTCTCTTCAAGATCCAGGTTCACTCTCTCCTATCCTCTAAAATACCCTCCACACAGCATCCCCAAAAATAATATAGGCCTTGAGGTAAATTATTTCTCTCAGGGCTTCCTGTGCGGAGTTACCATAAAAAAAAGTTTTTTTTTCAATTTTTAGGTGTATCTCACTTGTAAAGGGTGTTTTTTTTAGAGGTATACAAATTCAAAATGAAAAAAAAAACAAATTAAAATAATGTTGATGTCTATGATATTGGCTTTATTTAATAGATAATTTTATGCCATTATTGTTTAAATATGATATCGGGCATATGTGTGCCACGGCTAGAATGAAGCGCAATCTTGAAATCCAATTTTCGGCAACTTTATCGAGCAACTGTGGCCGTATATCGACAATAACACGGCGAATCTTGACTTCCAAATGGTCCAACGTCTCTGGTTTATCAGCATAGACTAATGACTTCACATAGCCCTAAAGAAAGTAATCTAATGGTTTGAGATCACACGATCGTGGAGGCCAGTTCACAGGTGTTTAAAAACCTCTTAAAAAAACACCCGTTTATTATTACTTACTTTACACGTGTAGTCTATTACAAATTTTAGAATTTAAATCGCTTTTATCTGATATTTCGGGCTTTGGCATAAGTACTTTACAAACATCGTAATTTTGTTAATTCGTTTAATTTAATAGCATTATTATACGACAAATGACAAAACGCCTCAATAATATTTAAAATCAACACTTATACAATATTGAATTTTTTTGTTAATAAAACAACACAAATATCGATATTTTTAAAGAATGTCGTTCGCTGAATGACAGCAGTCATCCTGAAATAATACTAAACGCTGTTAAGCAAGTCTTTAAGCCAGAGGAAAGGGATAAGGAATGTTCATTAAAAAGAACCAGAGTAGTCCTCCAGGTTTTACAACAGCTCCCCAAGTACCTCAATCCTGTTTACATAACGGCGGAATATTGGCATCATAGATTAATTGGTGTCCCTTCATCCTCTTCAGAATTTTATTTTATTGCACAACGTTATTTTCAAACAATGGGGTTTCGTATCCGGCTTATAAGCCACTGTAAGCAGCTTCTCGGGAGGAGCTGAGTTCCACAATATTATATAATACAATAATAAATTAATTAAAAATTACTCTATATCCAAATCAACGTCTAAGAACCAATGAATTTTTAGCGGTAAAACTCCCACTTAGTATCAAACAAAGTAATTCAATAAATAATTGCATTAAATCCAGAAAAAAATGGCTTAAGGAATTAACAGAAGAAGAACTGACTAGTATTATTAAAACAACTTCATAGAAGTTACTGGAAATACCCTACCCAAACCTTGTAGTTGAAATATAGAAGTCGCTGAAACCCCCTTATTCAAAACGTAGTTCGCCTTACCACAGGATCTCCTGGTAAGAAAGACTATGAAAAATATTCCTTCATTTATATATCTATTTTTTATACTTATATACCTTACCTAAAAATGTCAAAATTATATAGAAATTAATAAAAATTAAGAGTGGTGATTAGAATTTTTTTTTACTTCATTTATTAATAATGACGCCACAAAGTGAATACCAATGTTTTCAAGAAATGATAAATTAAGTAATCATACAAATGTAGCGCAATGATAGAACAATATACGTACGTGCATGTTGTGATCAATTTACAAAAGAGGAAAAAAAAAAGAAATAGTGATAAAAGACAATTGGAATTACATAAAGAAAAGTATTATTATAAAAATATCACCAAGTATCTCTCAAGATGAGAAGTATAAAAACAGTAGTACAGTTTTGTTATATACATAATAGACTCTGAATATAATAGTAGCACTTAAATAATTTAACAGATTTCCGTAGATACCAAGGAGGTATACAATCAAATTTGTTAAAAGTACAACATAAGACAGAGCAAAATATTCTCAATACAACAAATTTCAAGGAGACCATCATATTTATTTAAAAGACAACATAAGAACGAGCAAAATGACATCAATACATAAGGTCGCTTCTCAAAAGGCAATACTTCAAAATCGGTGAGAATTTCGTCATAAAGCAATATTTTAAAATTCGTATGGCAACTTGTTAAACATTAATTTTTATTTATTTGAAACACACTATTAATTGAAAATAAAATGTAAGAAAGCTTTGACTGTCCAACTAGGAACAAATCCCGTTTTATAACTGTTAAATTGACAAGTTTAGTTCATATTAAATGCCATTATATAAAAATAGAAATGAACAAAAACTAGTATTGATATAGTATGGTAATGTAATATATATAGAAAAAAGTATAATAATTAAGTATAAAGAGATGTGAAGAACAGTACAGAAAAAAAACAATTGTTTATACCAGATAATTTGGGTACAGTATAAGTAATCATTTACGTATACCAGATAAATTGAGTATAATATAATAGTTAAGTACTTATGAAGAGATGAGAAAAACAAATATTATAGAGTAAACAATTATTTATATTTGTTTGATAAGTACTGGTCGGTGGTATGAGGAAAAAAAGGGTTTAAAATTGAGTATTAAAGAAAAGATAATATTATTGATTAATATTTATAAGATTGAGTTTCGTATCACTCAGCTTTATGAGCCGACGACGAAACTCGGGGATAACATATTAAAAATATTTTATTTTTATAAGTACAATAAGTAACTTAGTAAATTGTTTATAACCAAATGTTTGTCCTTTTTCCTTACCTTTGTGAGGGTTTTTAATCCATCAATACATAGGGTTACTTCCCAAAAGCCAATATTTTAACATCCGTGAGAATTTCGTCGTAGAGCAATTATTTTTCATTTCGTATGGCAACTTGTTAAATATTAATGGATTCGTTTACGATTCCTTACAATTCCTTGGCGCTTTCCACCCTCAACTGTTGTACATGTCTCATGAGGTGGCAGTGCCCTGTTAATATTTCTGCTAGCTCCCTCGGTGAGTTTTATTTAATTTGGAAAGCTTTTGGACTCGTTTGGGGTTTATAGTTGAACTGTCTATTAGCCCTTCGAATTGCCTGTAGCATTCATTTGATAATATTGTTTCATGTTTAATACTCTAGGGATCACCTTTGTTTATCGCAAACGAGCAAATTATTCACATGGAACTGTAGGTTAAATGGTGTCGGGAATTTCATTCCCACTTAACCGATGAAAACAACTTTTAACCATTATGTCTGCGTCTGCTCTTGGGTGGCATAAAGTCTGAGATTTCATGTTACATTAAATAAATGTTATAAAGCATGAATAATGTAAAAACTGAGTACCTACTTAACCCAAGTGGCAAATGTCAAGCGAATAAGCAATCAACTTTCGCAAATATGTCCCCCGAAATACCTAAAATAATAATCCAATTTAACTTGGAAATATGGGTGTCAATGAACTTTGGCTTTCAACTTTTTATGTTAATACTAAAGTGCCTACTTAAATTCTCAGATCAAAACATTAATTTATTAACGGATTTCCTCTCCTCCAGGGATTAATGTTTTGGCGCAGCTGACAGAAAATGTTATATTAATACGCGAACTAATTATCCACCGCGCCATTTCTCCGCAGGGGTGGACAGAGATGTTAGACTGTCTCTCTCTTCTGGCAAATCCTGCTTATCTTCATCTACGTTAATTTGTCATAAATTCTCTTTTTTGAGAGCCACAAGCCAGTGAGACCATGGCATTTCTAATTTGAAAATTTTTGGGAGTTTTAAAGAAGGTAGGAGGGGAAGGAATTGCAGAACAGGAAGGGGTAGGGAAAAGTAAAGAAGTTAAGGTTATTCAGATCTGGTGACTGAACACAATAACATTTAGATTTTCAATATTTTCCACACTGGAACGATGTGAAAATACAGTATATTTTTTTTCTCATTCTGTTAGGTTCTGAAATAATGATGCGTTTGGTTCCTACCTTATTTGCTATTCATTCAGTGTTTACCTTCCAAAACCAAACACAACGTTTTGAAAAATGGAGCTTGTTCGTTCTTGACTTCATTCGGTAAGTATTTGGTTATCCTCTACCTTTTAAATCTGGAAACTGTCCCATATTACAATAAACCTAAGCATTATTATTATTTTCAGTAGAGAACAGTTTTACTTGCGAAACCCAACATTTTACTTTGGGTCGTTACGCTTATAACATTGCAAAACACATTATTTATGTGAAAACACCATAGATTTCGTGTATACTCGTATAATTTTCGACCGGTTAGTGGCTGAGTTGGCATCGCGTTTGGGTCTCACCCAGGCGTCGTGAGTTCAATTCCTCGGCTGGCTAAGTCATCCATTTACGACACAAGCAACATTTTCCGCTTACTGTGATGGTAGTAGGAGATTTTCAAATAATGTCAGGTTATTCGTAACCAGGGAATATTTGTCTTTCTTTTTAAATAAAATTAAAATATATGATTTGAGAAAATAACAAATAAAAATTTAAAAACTGTGTTCATAAGCCGGTGTCAAAGCCAAAAATCTCCGTAGCCAAGGCGCTTACCGCTGTACCACAGAAGCATATTTCGCAGTATTTGTTATTTTACCGTAAAATCTAATATGTTTTTTTTTGTTTATATTGCATTATAGAAAACATATAACAGAAACACAATTTTCATTAAACGATTATTTATAAATGACTTAAAAATTACTTTGTAATGACCACTTTATTAATATATACATATCAACATGTTTCGAAAACGAAGCTTTTCTCATCAGGACTATAATACTAAAAAATAATAGTGTCAAATATAGACAAATGATAAACATAGAACACAATAATATAAGAATAGACATATTATAAACATAAACAAAAATTTATTGAAGTGGGTAAGTAATTAATCAAAAATGTTAATAAAAAAATATTTTAAAGTATTGAATAACAAATCTACGTTAGAAATAATGTTTATTATTAATATTAATTTGACGGCCTCCATGGTCGAGGGGTAAGGCTCTCGACTACGAATCCGAAGGTCGCGGGTTCAAATCCCGGCGTGCGCAAGTAAATATTATTTAATTGATTTGTGCTGTTTCACAATTAATTAATTTAAAAATAATATATGGTATATTTGCGCATGTTCCATAGTGGAAGATACTCTCAGTATCGCCCTGGTTTTTAAATTATGTAGAAAAAAGTTCTGCTGGACATTGAACTAAGAACGTATGAAATAAAAATAGAGACATAATTTGCCAAACATCTCCTAGACAAAAATCAAGATGTGTAGTTATTTTATTTGTCCTGGTGAGGGGAGCTTAGGTTCCGAACAATGTAGATATTTATATATTAAAAACAGTGATCTAAACAAAGTTTTTCTAATTAATTAAATTGATAATGATGAGCTTCACCTACAAAATAATAAAGACCGTAAGCTAAATCTCTTGAAAGGTTATTTAATAAATGAACAAAAGAATATAAATTGTCCGCCACTCCAAGACAATAGCGTGCAGTGCACAAAGGCTGAAAAGCTGTGCCTATTCTAAGAAAAGTTAATAAGTAAAGTTTTTTTTTTAATCCCTTTGGAAGGTGAAACGGCTGTTAGGCATATTGATAATTACCTAGTTATAAATAAACTGTTTTTTTTTTTAGATTTAATAACCCAATTTATTATGAAAAATAAATTAAAACTTTAAATTAAAAACGTATCAGTTTTCTGTTTTCTCAATTTATGTCGGGAAATGAATTCATTCTTTCCTTCTTCTGCGATTTCAAAGTTGATTTAAAATTCATTAATTATTTCAAAGGAAATTGACACTATACGAGTATTTAATCCATCAAATTTTTATTTCCATTGAGAATTAAATTTAGAGATGTAAACGGGTAAACTGGATATAAATTTAAACCACAACCATTAAGTTTTCTTCTGCCCAGATTGAGGTGATCAATCTACCCGCTCCTGAAATGAATCCCGGGACAGCCCCACAGGTTCTAAACCAACCTCAAAGATGATCATTTTATTGTCACTGCCATTCAGGAAAAAAACGTGTCATTTTCCCACCCTAAATATTGTGTCAAAGTATGATAAATGGCGAAAAATGTCAGCAGGGGTCTTCATCCCGCAGATAACGACATATTTTTTTTTATAAAACGTCAAACAAGTTTTCCGTCTCGTGAATAGATAAAGATAACTTTTTTCTGTCGTCCCCTCATTGAGGATAGTGACCCCCACGCAGAATTGAATATACCGTAGGAGCAGATGGAACGTGAAAAGGTCGCTAATGAATTGAATCTTAATATTCGATCTTGTCATTTAGAAATGCTGTGAATAATGTGGTGATTTCGCTTTATCCGTGTTATCCCTTATGTTGTAATCAGTGTTGAAACCTTATGTATGATCGAGATTATCCTTATTATTTACTTATTATTACTTACTTATTACTATTCACTGATTGTTTTGTTTTTTCACCTACCTATTATTTTTTACTTATTACTATTTTCAAATTTTATTTACTCATTATTATTTATATATTTTCATTATTATGTACTTATTACTATTTACTTAATATTATATATGTATTATTACGATTTACTGATTAATAATTACTTGTTATTATTTAATTTTTGTTATTTATTTATTATTATTTACTTATTTTTATTAATGTATTATTATTTACTTATTTTTATTAATGTATTATTATTTACTTCTTACTATTTACTGATTACTATTTACTTATTATTATTTACCTATTATTATTTATTCACTACTTCTTGTTAATAAAAATATGGTCACCCTATGATTGTGGCTAATTGGAACACAGATACTTTATGATAGTTATTTGGGTTAGAATGAAATTATTATTGTTGTAATCTATAAATGTACGGCCAAACTTAAAGATTTACTGCAGATTTTATAGTTGTTTATAGTCTGAATAACTTTGGTGTTATATTAAAAAAATATATATATTATATCGTTTCGTATAGGATTGTTCTAGTGAGATGAGTGGCCAATGCTTTTGATGTTCTTGTTGTTGTTGTTTTTTTTTTTTTTTTAAATTTAAGAATAAATGTTTTCGCTTTCGTTAATTACATAAATTATTTTTGTTATTCCCATGTAACGATACCTGCGTTCGGAAGCACCTTATAAATCGAAAAGATATTGTATGAAAAATGTTTTTACTTTAATACATTCGTTCTTAAAAACAATAGTTGAAAATTACAATTTGTTGTCGTGAATAGGTATTCTTTTACGATGCTAAGAATAACAGTAAAAATGTTTTTTTATTTATTTGAAAGAGACATTCATAAACAATAAAATGTAAAAAAGGCTTTGACTGCCCAACTAGGAACAAATCCCGTTTTAGGACAGACTAATTGACAAGTTTATTTCATATTAAGTGCAATTAAAAGTATAATAATTAGGGATAAAGAGATGTGAAGAGAAATAGCATAGAAAAAAAAAACAATTGCGTATACCAGATAATGTGAGGATATACTCGTATAGAATAACATTTAAGTTCAAAGAGATAAAAAAATAAATAATCGTATACGTATACAAGATAATTTGGGTATTCTATAATAGTTACGTTACCTATGAAGAGATGAGATAAGCAAATATTATAGAGTAAACAAGTATGTATATGTGTTTGATAGGTACTTGGTGGTATGAGGAAATAAATGAGTTTAAAATTGAGTACTAAAAAAAAAGATAATATTATTGAGTAGTATTGATAAAATTGAGTTACGTATCATTCAGCTTTATGAGCCGACGACAAAACTGCAGCATAAAGAATGCAGCAAATAGTTAATAACATATAAAAAAAATTTCAGTAAGTTCAAAAAGTAACTTTAGTAAATTGTTTATAACCAAATGTATGTCCTTTTTCCTTTCCCTTGTGATGGTTTTTAATCCAGTTAAGATCTTTTCCCAAAGAGCACAAATAATGTAACATAAATTCAGTCAAGTAAATCAAACCATGAGATGGTAATAGTAATAAGGCCGAATCATCGCAGTACCAGTTAGATAGAAAAGGTAAAGGTTATTTTTGGATTATAAATGGATTTTTTTTCTAGACGAGGCGAGCATAAAAATACGAGTATAAAGATTGATGATTTCTGCTTATTTTAACTGTTGAATACAATACATATTGCAAGCTTTTAAAAAGAAAGATAAACATTTACAGGCTCCGAATAACTTGTTGCTTGTGTAATGATGGAGATCTTAGTTAGCGGGAAATTTAACCGCCTGGGTGGGAACTGAAGCATTTGTCTGTTCGCTTGGATATTAACTGGTCATATCTGTTATTTTACAAAATTAAGTTAATTGTGAATAAGAAACACCAGTGAAAAATATAATGACTTTAAAAATATGTATTCATATAGATCAGCAAACGCCGATTTGAATATATAACTTTTATTATACGTAATTTTATGTAGAATTTATAAAAAGGTAATTTTTTTTAATACCCCACAAGAGTCCCAATTGCTCCCAACCGTCTGGAGCCAGTGAGACTATGGCATCCCAATTGGGGAATGTTGTGAGGCTGAAGGCATTGGGGAGGGGGAAGGTGGGGAAATACCTGGCTATTCAGATCTGGTCACCAAACACGGCTAAAAGCCATTTCCAGCAACGTTTTAATTCTGAATGGTGGTCTTTCACCAGGGCGATACTGAGAGTATCTTCCACTCTAGAAAAAGTGAATAAAATTTTTTAAAAGTTAATAAAAAATCATCTGATCCAAATACCTATCTGACGTCACGTGCGTATTCTGTTTTTGTAATAGTATGGACATTTTTATTTTTCTCTTTTGTTTTGTAATTTTACTTTTGACGAAATTTAAACTTAATTTGGGTGACTTTTAACTCTATGATTGTTGTTCAATATAAAAAATTGTTATAAGTGAAATAAATTAGAATATTCATGAGCAAACCAATTATTAATGGGGATATTATGATACTATTATTATTCTTCGAGTTAAAGTTTCCAAAGTGGTACATAATTTTATTAAATGGGTCTAGTTATGATTTTCCATGAATAAAATATAAAATTTTGTACGGTAAAGCTCATCCTTCTTTTGACATTCTAACCTCAAAAACCGACTGTCATGGATTTGGAGCGTTATGGCGGGCATTGAAAAATTATTTTAAATATGAAAACTAACTTTTGAAAAAAACGAAATATACTGTCATTTAAATCTAAACGTCATTATTGACAAAAACACAAATGACTTAAGTTTCTAATTTAAGTGATATGTATTTTCTGCACAATACACAAAATTTTGTAGATTTGCTTCTGCTTCTCTGACATTTCCTCTATAAATCAAACTTCTCCACTCCTCACGGTCCAGCACTGCATGCAACGCCATGGAAACCGATGTTTTAGATTCGTATGAGATCGATCCAATGCATCACTGATCTCCCTCCGCTTCTCCTGTCATCCACCCTACCGGAGAACATTCATATTTCAAAGTTGAAGTTTTCAGATTGGCGATATTAAAGGGAACCAATAATATATACGACAAGAAAGAATGGATCAAACACTCAGATTTCAACATATGCATAGCAGTTCTGACAACCCTGATGAATGGCAGTAAGGCATGGAACTGGCAGAAGAAGGATGAAAGTAGACTGAATGCTGTAGGTGAGATCTCTGACACGAATGTGTGTTAAAACAATGTATTCGTATGATCTTGAGAAAAATGTTGAAATTCGCAAATAATGCAAGGTTGATCAAAAAAGGGACGCTTCGATGGTTCGGGCATGCAGAGCGAATGAACGAAGGAAGGAGTGTAAGGATAATATATGACGCGAATGTGAATGGAAGAAGCAGGGGACGTCCGAGGAAGACATGTCACGATCAAGTGAATCAGATACTTGTGTCGGGCCATGTCAGAAGTCGGAATAATAGAAGAGAATGTATGAGACGTTTTATAAATGTGAATGAAGCAAGAAGTGTATGCCAAGATCGAGTTGTTTGGCTCTCCGTATCTTCCTACCCCTGCGGGGAAACGGCGTGATGGTTAGTTAGTTAGTTAGTTAGTCAGAGCAGTTACGATAAAATAGATCGGAACGTTTTATAGAGCACATCTGAAGCCTAAAGCCACCACCATAAAACGACCATTTTGACCTTACTACAAGATAGAACTGGAGGGACAAGTTGTCTACAGAAGATCTAAATATACGTTGCTAAGCTTTACGGCTTGTTTTTGATGTACAGCTCTTTCAGAATCAATAAATTGTCTTCTTAAGTGTGGCTTTGTCACTTCACAACTTTTGAATTTAGCTAATGGCGTCTTTTGTCATGCAAATTCTTCCATTCGTCTGAGATTGTGCAGACTTCCACGAACTTAAATATGTAAAGCGTTTACAAGTCTCTAAGAGCATTGGTTGTTACGAATGCAAAAGTATTTTCGTTATATTTTTAAACATTAATTATATCAAATGGCAACGACATCGCCTTAAAGACTCTTCTGGATCTCTACTTGTTATTACTATCTTTTAAATTTATTTACTTACTATCTTTTAAATTTAATATAAATCAAATTTAATAATGCTATTATTAAGTTCTCCAAACATTTTAGTTCTTTTTTTAATATTGTGACAGCTGTTAAGGCGTTCAAGTTCATTATCAAGCTGTCTCAACGAGGCCTAACCGCAGTTCTATGAATAGAATACAAACAATTAATAAGTGTCTATTTTTGTATGGAATGTCATTGATATTACATATATTTTTAAATCATCAAAGAAAGCAATTTGTGGTATGATGTTTTTTTTGTGTTTTTTTGTTGTTTCTGTTTTTAATTAAATTCATTGTGTTCATGTTTTATTTGTAGAACTCTGTTTATGTTTGACAGTTTGATAACGTCTTCGGAAGCCGAAACTGCTATACTTACATCGCGGAATTTTTTAATAAATAAACCGTTTTTTAAATTGAAAAAACTTTAAATAAACATTTTGTTTTCTTTTTTTTCGTCACAATGCGTATTTAAGTCAACTTCGAGATATCAATATCTTTATTCTTATGTTTTCCTTTATCTGGAATATGATACTTCAGTATATTATTACCTTTGTTTGATTTATTATTTTATTTTATTTTATTTATAGGATTAAACTACAATTACACATATTTTTTAAATCTTTAAAAAAATTAAAATTAAAATCTTAAACTTTATGGTAAAGAAAATATATATATATTTTTTTTAATTATTTTTTTTTTTAGATAAAAAGCAGTCACTTTGCGGTTAGACAAATTTAATGGAAAAAAACAATAGATTTGTTTATAACCACGAGATTTATTTAATTTTATTAGGACCGACCCGTTTCGCTTAACACAAGCATCATCAGGGTACAAAATTAAACTGATCAAATATATATTGTGTGTGTTTATATATAAACAAAGTTATTGTTTTATTTTCATAAAATGTTTAATACTGTATTAACCTAATTTTTTTAAATTTACGTACCTTTGACGTCTGCCTCGAAACAGAAATTTTCCCAGTCAGACAGAAATAAAACAGTATAATTATGATTTATCTTGAAATATAGAATATTATAGATAGCAAGTCAAGATTTCAGTAGACATGAACACAACTTGATGTAGACAACTTGATACTTGCGTAGACTTGTCTACGAAGGCCTTTATTGTAAGATCTAGAATTCCACTTGTAAAAGATGTCAGAAAAAAAATTAACAAAACCTCTTTTTTTTATTCATCTGATAATCTTAATGTTATAAAGGGGTTATGGTACTTTGCCTGTCTTACTAGAACAATCTGTGTTGAGAGCAGGCAAAGTTTACAAAGTACACAAGTTTACCATGTTTACAAAGCTTACGAAGTTCACAAATTATAAAAAAAAATTCAAAAAAGTTTAAATGGTTTATAAAGTTTACTAAGTTTGCAAAGTTTACAAAGTACACAAAGTTTATAAAGATTACATGTTAACATAGTTTACAAAGTTCACAAAGTTCACAAAGTTTTCAAAGTGTACAAAGTTTACAATGTTTACAAAGTTTACAAAGTTAAAAAAGTTTACAAAGTTTACCATGTTTACAAAGTTTACAAAGTTTACAAAGTTTACAAAGTTTACAAAGTTTACAAAGTTTACAAAGTTTACAAAGTTTACAAAGTTTACAAAGTTTACAAAGTGTACAAAGTTTACAAAGCACACAAAGTTTATAAAGTTTACAAAGTGTACAAAGTTTACAAAGCACACAAAGTTTATAAAGTTTGTTGTAGTGCTGGTAATGAAATCTCATATCGAATTTATCATCACACGCAAAATACTATTATTTATTTTGCGTGAAATAATACAGTTTGCAAATCAAAAATTAACAATGGTTAGAATGGTTACACCTGGAAATTTTTTAATTAATATTCTAGTCTTTTTCAATTTTGTAAATGAATACGAGAGTGAAAACATTTTTTTGTGTGGGACCTAGACCCCTGCACATCAAATAATTAGAGCCAATGCAATCATTCACATTTCATCACTAACGAAGTAGATTCCATTACAAAATTAGTATCTCAGTTCTTAGTACGAGTGATATGTATTATGTAATTCAGCACAGGACTCACATAAAAAAATGATTTGATTAATAAAATTGAAAGGAAATCCATTAGGTTGGAATAATTGGATCAGATACTCAGTCAGTCAGCGCCTCCCTACTCCCGCCAGCTGACCACTATGAAGATTTAATATGAGGGTAGGTAGAACAGTCCCTTTCTTTATCTTAATCAATCTAACTCACGCACTTAGAAGTTGAAATGAACATGCCAATAACGCACTTTCACTTAATTAACCGTAGATACTTACTGACACGCGCTACATTTTAGTATTAGCTAAACTTTCCGAACATTTTGTATGAATAAAGAATGGCTGCTGTTTTTCTGACTGTCATATGGTTTTTATTAATACGCTAGCTGAAGTGCCTGACATTTTCTGGTAATATGAATGGTTTGAAGAGTAGCTTTGAGCTAGTGATGTGTTACCCTTATCCCTACCCCCACTCCTACCACTACCCGTACCCCTACTCTTACTCCTATCCCTATCCTACGCCAACCCAGTATTTTTCACTTAATTTGAACGAAAAGTGTGCAAAATTTCATTAAGAAGCACCATATATCCGCTTTAAGGGATGAAAAAGGTGGTTTCTCAAAATCTCATGTAAACAATGACCTTCCTTTTGTTTTGAAGGTCAAGTATGCTAAAACTTCATAAAGCTCGGAATAAAACTCTAGATTTGTACAAAACAAATGAACAAACACCGTCCGGGACAATCTCTTTTATATATTTACTTAGTCGCAGGAAAGCAATACTGCTGTGACCACAAAACTGCTCTGTATACGCCATTTCACAGAGTTTTTTTTTCTGCGTCAATCTATCTAGATCCCGTTACTACAACGAAAAATAAGATCTCTACGGAGTTGGAAAAACTCTTCGTTTTATCAATATTACGTTATTTAATTGATATGTAAGCCTCAAAATTCTGCTTTTATTTTTGAATGGCTTTGACTGTTACAGCACTATTGATTTCTTGCGACGATTTGGGTATACAGATAGGTAGATAGATAGATTGATAAATAGATAGATAGAAGACAAAAACAATTATATTGTCAAAAATATATACCTATTAAGCTAAAACTGCCTTAAGGTTTTGTGTAAATCTTTTAGAGGTATTAATAATGTAATGTTTTAAAAAACATTCAATTACAGCTCTTTCAATCCCAGTGCGTAATGAAACATCCACAGGAAGTATTGAAGGAACCAGGTAGAGCCTTAGCTTATCGTATTAATTAATCACTTTATATATGATTAATAAATGTTTTAAAAATTACTTTGTACTTTATTAATATATACATATAAATAGGTTTCGTAAGCGATGCTTTCCTCATCAGGAATATATAGAATACATAACATATGTATATTAATAGTATTCCATATATTCCTGATGAGGAAAGCATCGCTTTCGAAACATTTTGATATGTAAATACTCGTATTAATAAAGTAGTGAATACAAAGTAATTTTAATTCATTTATTAATAATGATGCCACAAAGAGAATACCAATCCTTTGAAGAAATTATTTTAAAGGATTAATTGGTTTAAGTTAATTAATCGTAGATACTTACTGACACGTACTCTCCATTACCTTCAGCCGCACGACATACCCTAATTGGGGATGCCATAGTCTCACTGGCTCCAGACGGTTGGGAGCAGTTGGGACTCTTGTGACGCACTCACGTAAAAAAAAAAGAAACGAGTAACCAAAATACCCTTTTTCTTCAAAAACACTTGATTAAATAACTAACCATATCGCCGTTTTACCGCAGGGATAGGCAGAGAGGAAGGACCGCCAAACAACTCAATCTGGGCACACACTTCTTGCTTCATTCACATTTATAAATCGTTTCATACATTCTTTTCTATTATTCAGACTTCTGACGTGGCCCGACTTAAGTATTTGATTGGCTTGTCCGTGCCATGTCTTCCTCGGGCGCCCCCGGTTTCTTCATCCATTGACATCACGTCATATATTCTCCTTAAACTCTATTCTTCATTCACTTGGTCTACTTGCCTAAAACATCTAAGCGTTCCTTTCTTAATCTTACTCATTACACTTACATCAGCCTTACATTCTTTTCGAATCTCATAATTTTTCACACGATCATACTTGGTTTTACCACATATAAATTTTATTACCTAGTAATAATTTATACTTAAAAACATGTTAACCCCTTATACTCCATTTTTTTATATGATATACCAGATACTTCATAGAGTAATGTAAAAATTTGAGGAAATATTACGATATAAAAAATATATTTTTGCAAGGCAGTAAAATAAAAAGTTATACTTGTGTTAAGAAATATATATTCATTATCATATAAAATTGTTAATAAAAGAAAAAATTGCATATTTTAATCCTCGTAATTTTGTAACGTGTGATATTTTAGAAAGCAGTCGCCCAAATGCATACAAGCACGTGGCTTGTTAGGACACGTGTCACAGTTCTCACTGGTTTCCCGTCTGTCACCTTTTTCTGCCCTTTTATGAAAAGTTACTTTTCACTTCGAAAACAAACTCGTCTTCTCTACCACTGAATTCTAAATTCTCCTGCATATTTATTCCGCAGTAAAAATTATTCAAATAAAATGAATGCGTAGTTATTGTTATGAGCAAAAATCACAACCTATCGCCAGTGGGTACTGTATTTATTTATTTAAAAAAAAAAAAAAACAAATATTCCCTGGTGACGAATGACCTGAAAATATTTGAAAATCTCCTACTACCATCACTGTAAGCGGAAGATGTTGCTTGTGTCGTAAATGGAGGACTTAGCCAGCCGAGGAATTGAACTCACGACGCCTAGGTGAGATCCAAACGCGATGCCAACTCAGCCACTGACCGGTCGGTATACAACTGAATAGAACATAAAATCCTTAAAAAACCCTTTTATTTTTTAAACAATAAAATGCATACCTATTGTTTATGTCGCCGCTGTGGCGCCATCGGAGTTGTTAGAATGTTTTCTATGTCGCCGCGGCAGCGACAACGGAGTACAAAGGTTAATATATTCTATAAAAGCGGAAGGAGAGATTGTAAGATGTTTACGTAGAGTTCCATCCTCTCTGTCTAACCCTGCGGAGAAGTGGCGTGATAGAAAGTTAGCCGTTAGTTAGAATTCAAGATAATTTGCTGTTTAGCATAACACTGTTAGCACAATACAACTAATTGCGCAAACCACAGACCAAAGAAAGGAAACACCTAAACTAAAGAAAATCTTTCGTACAATTATGCACGGCTAGCTTCTGGTAAACGAGCGGGTGTTGAGTAGCTTCCGCAACGTGCTAGGAATTAATAATGGCGGTCAGTATTATCTCGGCTCCCCGCTTGGGTGATTTAGAGTATTTTTACAGCATATTGTGAGATATCTGAAAGTATGTTGCCTGTTGTATGCTGATGATGCAGTGCTGTTTGCTAACAGTATGGAAGATCTACAGTCCCTCGTATTTAGGATAAACGTAGTATGTATGAAAAGGAAGCTAATGATGAATGTAAGTAAGTCTTAAGCCATAGTGTTGTTAGAGAGTATGAAAACAGTGTACAATATAGTTGTGAATGATGAATCCCTGGAGGACGTCGATGAGTTTGTGTATTTGAGAAGTTTGTGTAGGAGAGCTGGAAAGAATGATAGAGATATTGGAAGAAGGGTGAATGCAGGTCACTCCATTAACGGAGGACTGGACGCGGTAGGCGTTAACAAAAAGTTGTCCAAAGAAGGGAAGCTAGCAGTCCACAATGGGGTGCTGATACCAACCCTGATGTATGGCAGTGAGGCATGGAACTGGCAGCGGAAGGATGAAAGTAGACTGATTGCCGTAGAAATGATATCTCTAAGATTCTAAAAGAATACAAGGCTGATGTACGCGTAATGAGTAATATTAAGAAAGGGACGTTTAGATGGTTATGCAAGTAGAGTGAATGAACGAAGAAAGGAGTGTAAGGAAAATGAATGACGTGAATGTAAATGGAAGAAGGGGCCGGGGACGTCTGAGGAAGACAAGAAGTGAATCAAATACTTGAGTCGGGCCATGTCAGAAGTCGGAATAATACAATGAATGTGAATGAAGAAAGAAGTGAATGCCAAGATCGAGTTGTGTGGCGATTCGTCCTCTCTGCCAATCCTTGTGGGAAACGGCGTGATGGTTAGTTAGTTAGTAAGAAAGATTTAGCATTATTGATCAATGCCAAACACGTGCCCACCAATTTTTTAACATGAGGACCATGTACTCATATTTCTGAAGTCTGGAGTGTGTTTATTATGAACAAAGGCATAATATTACATTCGTTGATCAGAGTCTCAAAATTCTTTTAGTAAGACTAATTATGTGGTACAAAATTATATTTCAGTACATTAATAACCCTATATATAATACAAATAGACTAGAGTACACTTACAATACTCGTCTCAATTTTAATGAAGGATTAATGGTTCCTAAGCATACAAACAAATATGGACAAAGAACTTTAGATCACATGATTCCGGTGCTTAAATATGTTATTTGAGGAATTACAAAAAAAATATATTAAAATAGTTAAAGCATTAATTGAAAAGTGATCAGCCGATGAGTGGAAGATACTCTTAGTATCGCCCTAGTGAAAGACCACCATTCAGAATTGAAACACTGCTTGAGATGGCTTTTATCCGTGTTTGGTGACCAGATCTGGATAGCCAGGCATTACCCCACGTTCCTCTTCCTCTACTCCTTCCCCTCCCCAATACCATCATCCTCACAACATTCCCCAATTGGGGATGCTATAGTCTCACTGGCTCCAGGCGGTTGGGAGCAGTTGGGACTCTTGTGCGGTATTCATATAAAAAAAAAGTTTCAATAAGTTATTTCAACGAAACTTAATATTAATGCTAAACTTGTAGAAAAAGTCAATAGATGTCCCATATAAATAGAATCGGCTAGGCATATCCAAGACACTATGCAGATTGCAAATAAATTCGGGTATAATCTTGCAATCATGCAAAAAAAATTGTAGGTATTAATTGTAGATGATATTAATTACATTTTTAATTTTTAATTATTTTTATTGAGATTTAAAACCTCATTTTAATATTTAATCATTGTAGAAAATAATATTAACATAACCCAAATGAAATATGAAAACGCAAAAAATGACAGAAAATAAAAAGATTTCAGTCATTTCAATACATGTCTCATATTAATAAAAAATCGGATATTAATCCGAAGACACTGTCTAGTTTGCAATTGTGTTCCTTAGGAACTTTGTAATCATTATACAGTTAGCTGCCAATAATATGGGATAAACAAATGGAGAATAACAATTCTTGAATTTGAGATATGATATCGATGAAGATGCCATAAATTGAACTGGTCTCATTAGCTAAGTTGGTTAAGCGGTTGCCCCGGATAGGCAGAGGACCTGGGTTCGCGTCCCAGATGCGACTGAAATCTTTTTATTTTCGATCATTTTTTTTTCGTTTTCATATTTCATTTAGGTTATGTTAATATTATTTTCTACAATGATTAAATATTAAAATGAGGTTTTAAATCTCAATAAAAATAATTAATAATTAAAAAATTAATATATTCATTGACTTTTATAAAAAGTAAATAGATGTCTCATATTAATAAAAAATCGAATATTAATCCGAAGACACTGTCTAGTTTGCAATTGTGTTCCTTAGGAACTTTGTAATCATTATAAAGTTAGCTGTTTCATTGTTTCATTAGTTTTTATTTCTGTTTTGTATTTCATTTGATATTTATATCATCTTTAATGGTTAAATATTACAACGAGGTTTTTAAGCTTCAATAAGTTATTCCAATAAAATTGACTTTTATCAATTTATTAAATTTTGTATTTTTATTATATACTAGGTGATGTATATCCGGCTTTGCTCGTTTTATTCTTCTTTTTATGGAATGAAGTTATTAAGTTTTGAATTTTTACTTGTCGCTTGGGTACCATAATTGATTTGACAGCGAAAGTAATGCCTTGTGACAAATATTATTATCTCTAAACAAGGAAACAATTTGAAATTTTTAATTCAATTCAAAACATTTATTTTTTCAAAAAATATATCTAAATAGGTACCTACTTGTGTTTTCCATTTTGAAAACATTCTTCCTAAACAAACCTTCTTCTTTTGAACATGTAATCTGTGGCTGACCAGAGTAGTATATCTATGGGCTAACCTCAATATAATATGGCGGGTTCAACATATTAATTTTAAAACGTTATAGCAACAGTTTTACATTTTCGATTTTATTCAAACTACTCTCCAAACCTCGTTGGCACTAATAATAACAAACTGTGCTATTTTCAGCGAAACCGGTCTAGTAATTTTCGAAAAAAACTAGGACAGATAGACAGACGAACATTAATTTTTATACATATATATGAGCATTGCTGATGCATTGCCCATCTAACTGGATGTGAAACGCCTGTGTTGAGATGGCAATTTACAGGAGTGGTTGTACAGCTAGGATATTTTGGTGACAAATAGTTTAATAGAATACAATATTGTTATTTTATTTAATAAATAAAGTAGTTTTAAAAAATAAAAGATTTTAGAAGCGGACTGGTTTTTCGGATATGATAACTTTCGATTTGCGTCTGTTTAATATTGGAGAAAGAAAAATGTGCGTCGCGGAGTTTTACACAGTACAGAAAAATACAGAAAAATATGGACACAGATCAAATGAATAAAATCTTTCTGCCACAACGAAATTTGACGAGATCGATCTGTAGTGGAACAAAACATCTTGTAAACATTTTTTGCGTTTCCTAGATTTCGGACATACGGGTAGGTCCTACATCAAACTTTGGGATTAAAATCCAAAATTTAAGATTAAACTAAACGTGATACGCGCCACAGATGGTGCCAATTCAAAAAATAAAAAAATACAATTTTTTTTTCATAAGAAGCAATCACTTCGTGGTTTGACTACTAGGAAGTATTATTATTAATATTTGATCATGTTATCTCTCTTTTACACATAATACTTTTCTATTGTTGTCTCCCTCTAATGTTTTGTTCTCTTTTCCCTCTCTTTTGTATTCTATATCACTCTATTGAATTCCTTAACCATATATAACAGATAACTCCCTATTATTCTATAGTCATTATATTTGCCCTGACGAAGCTTGACCCAAACGAAACCGGTGTGGTGAAAAATAAAATATGTTCGTGGTTTATAACAAAGTGTTTGTTTTATTTAACAAAAAAATGCTTTATGCACTTAACGCTTTTAAATATTGAGATGAATTGTTTGTTTGGGGGTGTACTTACGGAGTATGAAATTGAATAAATTGTTATTGTAAGTTTAATGCTCAAGTCCTTCAAGAAATTAATATAAAATACTGTGTATTTAGAATAATATATTGTGTTTTTATAAGTTTCAAGGGACTTGAACTTCAAATATACAGTAGCAATTTATTCAATTTCATATTCCGCCAACAAAAAATTCATTTCAATATTTAAAAGCATTAGTTGTTAAAAGTGTTTTTTTTTCTTCTAAAATATTAAAATTAGCCCTAACCACGAATTATAGTCAAATGACATACATTAATATTTTGATTGTATGTACAAGTATGGTACAAATACAGTGAAATATAATCATTAACAATCTTAACGAGAATATATCGATACTGAAGAGCTGTAGGAAATTTAATCAACTTGCTAAAATCTAATCCCCTGAGGTGGGAAAATAACATGTGAATTAATTATTCTGGGGCCTTAAGACACCTAATTTTGGTTGAGAATACGACAGTAACTATTAAAGTGGTTATAAACAAAATCGTGTTGAGAATGAGGTTAGGTTATCCTTCTGTGAATATGATTTCACTTCATACATTTCTACCGCAAATTTGTTTTAGATTGCTCCGTTTTAACCCTGCTACGGGCATCTTAAATTGCTCCGTTTAATCGTGCTACGGGCATTTTAGATTGCTTCGTTTAACCCTGCTACGGACATCTTCAGATTGCTCCGTTTTAACCCTGCTACGGGCATCTTCAGATTGCTCCGTTTTAACCCTGCTACGGGCATCTTAAATTGCTCCGTTTAATCGTGCTACGGGCATTTTAGATTGCTTCGTTTAACCCTGCTACGGACATCTTCAGATTGCTCCGTTTTAACCCTGCTACGGGCATCTGATACATTTTAAACTTTATTAATATAATTATTTTACATATTTCTTGGGCATTAACAATTTCTATACATTTTGTTGAACATGAACATGAACTCTGTTTAAAAAGTAATAATTATTCCGAATTTGCCAATAATTTATTTTAGCTTTTTTCGTTTATTTTAAATATAAATAATATTTATATAGCGTACTTGAGGCGATTTTTCATAAAAATTGCACTATAAAAATCATCCAATAATCTTATAATAATAATATTAATATTATTATTAGAAACAGACTGTAGCTAACACGTATTTTAAATTGTTGGCCCTGGAGACTTTATAAATGTCAACAACAATATGAAATCATAAATTTATTTAGTTAACAGTTAGGACCCTGTAGGTCACCTTTTCTAACCATGTTTCCTTATTTTTACTCATCCCACCATCCCCCCTCCAGATCACCACCCCCACTACTCACACCTACAAATATGAAATTATTTCTGTACTTGTATATTTTAAGTTAGTTAAGAACGCTAGTAAATGACACGGATATGTCGAAACCAGTAGCAAATTATGAATATACGAGTGTTAATAAACAAATGTACATTGTGAAATAAAATTCTTAAAAAAATAATTATTTTATTTTCACGATTTGATTTGAAACGAGTGAGTAGCTCTAGTAAAGTGTATGCAAAGCAGAAACACAATATTGTAACTTCGCAAATTTATTATGTACGGTGATTTCATCTAGCGGCGGACGGCACCTAGCGCCGGACACTACCAATATCTGTACATGAACATGGTCGGGCTCTTATATTGATGAAATATAGGAGGGGGAGAAGGGGAGCGATGGTTATGCGCGCAACGTCATGTCTCAGTCTTATTCGGTAAACAGATGAGATAAATAAATGTATTGCGTATCTCAGTCTAGCTCAAATATCGAGCCTTCATAGAATCCCGACTAAATTTGGCTTTCTAAAACCTGGGCGTTCTGTATAGGGATCGCAGATTGTTTAAAGTAACGATATACTTATCCTATACAAATCTCAAGTATATTCAATAGTGATACAGTTGGATAGACAGTCACCTTTGGGCTGAAACCCCAAAATACTTCATTGAAAAGCTGGAGCGTGTACGGAGACTACGCGACGGTTTATCTGTTTAACATTCCGTTAAAATGTCGGCATGCCGAGTCGGTTTTAAAGATTTTATAATCGAGCTCGCTCGGAAGAACTATCAGCATTGATCTCTTGCGTATCGGTGCACAAGAGAAAAACTAGGTAAACTTTGAATTTCAGACTTCGATTTCGAAAACCACGTTTTTTGTACTTAAATTGTTGGAGTAGTGAAGGATTTAAAAGCATTTTACGGAATTTAACTACACGTTTTAAACACTGCAGTTAGTTTCCTAGCTCAAAGTATTAAAATTTTCCGAATTTCTCAAACACCCGTATATTTAAGACAAAGGGAGCCACGAACCACCGTTTTCCCATAAAATGAAATAAATCAAAGGGATTACAATACCTAGAGAGGAATAATTCTGTTAGACATATTCACGTTAGTATATTTCATCCTCGGGGACGTAATGTCTTAGGCCCTTTGTGAATTTACTTAGATGTGTTCGCTGTAATCTATGAATAATTTTACTTTGTTCGCGAAATACTTTGATCAAATATCCCACTCTATCTTTCTTAAAATAATAAGTATATTCTAATTTCCCTATTTAATAGCGAGGTTAGTGTCGGGCGTTGACCTTTAAATTTATTTATTCCCACACAACATCGTCTATAATTTAGAAATTTTAAAACAAAAATACATAATGTAACTAGGAATATTGTCGCAGACATCCAAGGCGAACTCTAAGAAGGATATTACCCTGATGTGTACCTATATAACATAAGAAGTCATAAATAAAAACAAAATTAGAAAGCGGGGGAACTCACTCCTGACATAGATGCTATATATACCATAAATTTACTTTTAATTGTGCCAGTCTGACGATGCCTGCGATAGGGTGAAACCGGTCCGGTCGAAAATAAATACGTGGAAAAATTTACAAAGGTTTCTTAATAAAAAAAATCATTTTAATATGGAATTCCACCACGAATTGACAGTTTCAAAATTAAAAATAAATAAAAATACAAGTATTATACGTTATTCTCCGCATAGTGCATATACATAGTCATGTATGAAATAGCATTGAAGAAATCTTCAACAAACTTAACATTATGTCAATAAAACAATTATATTCTAAAACAATACTACTTTACATTCATAAATACAAAAAACAAGAAATAACAATCACACACATTAGAAACATTAGATCTCAGAGACAAAAACACGTGCAACAAGGAACCACAAACACAACATTTGGACATAAAAACTTCTTATGCTATTTTTTATTTTTTATTTTTTTATTCATCCAAAGAACATAAATACATACATGGTAAAATAAAGAAAGGAGCAAAATATGTAGTCCTGCAAAGCGGTCACACGACAGCTTGTCTGCAGGTTCTACAAAGATTAATTAGTCCTAATAGTAATAGTAATATATATTAATCTTAAATAAAATAGGTACTTACATTTGACGTTAACATTATAGGTACATTAACTTAGCCATTAAGTATACATAGATAAAAATTTAAAGATACAAAGAAAAATTTAAAGATACATAGATTGCTCATTTAAAATCCATAACTTCATCGATTTCACGCAAAGCCTCTCACTTTCCTCCAATTTATAGCTTTCATTAAATTTATTGAAAATCACTGGCACTATGTATTCAAGAGTTCGACCTCCATATTTATTTGAAATTTTTGGAATTTTTAGGCCTCTTCTTTCAGTGAATCTAGTGCTGTGTTTATGCACCAGTGGCTTTTTGTATTGGCTTTCTCCCGCGTTATCTATAATAGTGATGTACCATAGGAGACCTTTTACAGGAAGTAGGCCCTCAGCACCGTATAATATTTTTAAATTTTTTCTTTGTCTGTATATCTTTGGTGTGACAATTTTTTTAACTATCGCAGTTTGTAAATTTTGGACATACTTAATATACGTAAAGCTTGTGTGACCCCAAGTTCGTATTCCATATCTCAGAATGGATTCTACCATGGAAAAATATATAAGTTTAAGTGTGCCATGTGGCAAGACAAATTTTAATTTATAGAAGCTACTCGATATAGATCGGAGCTGGTTACATATTTTGGCCACTTGCGTGTCCCACTTAAATTTATTATCTACTAATGATCCCAGATAAGCATAATCGTTTGTAAAATCTATCGTGTCGCAGTCACAATTTTTTTCAATTTTTTTATGTATGCATTCAAAATGATGAGCAATTGGTTTTGGTAAATTCCACATTTTCACACTCGGTGACCTTATACATACATTTGGTTTTCTTAACATTAATAATTAGTCCTACATCATGCGCCCATTTGAGAAGTTCATTAAAGTCTAATTGTAAATCTTGAAGAGCTATTAAGGGATTTTCATTTGATACTACAAGTGCAGTGTCATCTGCGAAAATGAATCTAAGAGCTTTTTTAAATAATTTGGACATAGCAGTAACATATATAATGTACAATTTAGGACCTAGAATTGACCCCTGTGGTACACCTGATTTTACATATCTACATTTACTCATTTCATTTAAAATCTTTACCTTCATTTTTCTATTTGATAAATAGTTTTTAAAAAAGAAAGGAGTTTACCACGGATTCCTATGGCATCAAGTACATTTATTATTTGTTTATGGCAGAGTGTATCAAAAGCTTTTGAGTAATCAATAAAAAGTACCAGTATGTGTTTTTGAGAGTTTAGCTGGGAATTTATATAATTGGAAAAGTTTGCAAGTAGTTTATCACAACTTTTTTTTTTCTGAAACCCAAACTGGCATTCATCGATAATACCCAATTTATTTAAATATGGTACTAAACTCGACAACAAAATCCCACTCTCTTTTAAAAATTACAACAATGATACAATTAAAAATCAAATAAAACACGGGATACGATACATAGGGAGATCTGAAATACAAAACATATTAACACCAAATACAGACTAACACCGAAACCACTTAATTGCACTTAAAACACCTCACCTTACAATTATTTATCTTTTTCAGCAATCACATCAATTTAATATAACGTAATTTAATGTTTTGTAAATGAATTCCTCAGCACCGGAAATCCCAGTGAGTATATCAATATTTGTTATTTTGTTATAAAAAATATATGTAGGAGTAATTAAATATTATTATAATTAATATTGATTTTACATATTTAAAAACAACTCCACGAATATAAAACCATGTCTTACACATCCCTTCTTTCTAAATATTATCAATTTGTTGCTCCATGTGCCAGTCATATTTAATTTATCATTCTAAGTTCAAAACCACAACTTACACATCTCTTCCTGTACAAAGCCATCAATTTAATATCCTTTCATACCAAAATCAGGTTTTACACATTCCGTTATGTAAAAAACATGTACCTAATATCATTATATATGTATAAAATCGTCTATAATATATACGAAAAAAAAATTCATTCTTCCTCACAAAAGTCATGTCATATCCATTACTCTATAGAAAGAAATCATGTTTTCAACAACTCTGTTCTCAAAATCATTTTTATGCATCCCTCTATACACAAAGTTATGTCTTAGATACGTTTAACACTTAAATAAATCAAATATTTACATACATAGGCATGTGGAATAGAATTTACATTAAAGTATATCCCTTAATTTAAAAAAAAAAGTTTTTTTCGGTAATTCGTATGGCTAGAGCTTATTCACACAGGCGGTTGAACCGCGCGGTTTCGGAACCGAGCGGTTTCGGAACCGAGCGGTTTCGGAACCCAGCGGTTCGACGTGGCCTTTCACGCGTCGGCGGCAAATGCGCGATTTTCATGCTAAAAATAAATTCATTATTACTGTACCTCCAGTTTAGTTTAAAAATTGAACTGAAAACGCACGGGAACCGCGCGGCAACTGGATGCTCTTATAGTTACACATCGAGTCGCGCGCTAACCCGCGACTTCCACGATTCTCGGCAGTCGCTCGGCGCCAACCGCACGGTTTCTAAACTGAGCGGTTTCTTGTGAATATATTTTCCGAAGTATATGAATTCCATATACTTCAACAACCGAGCGCTTTAAACCGCCCCGTGCGAATAAGCACATAATGCGGTGATTTAAAAAACATGGACACTTTTACAGGTTGAAGCATAATTACAATATTTGTTTAAAAAGCACGTAGCAGTAATTTATCAAAAGTTTCTAGAAAAACACAGGAATATTTAGCAAAAATATAATATCTCAAGTGTCACAAAAGCAGAGCAAGATAATCCCTTTTTGTTAAGGCAATTAGCTTTCTTCACAACATTCAAATGCATAATTCATTTTAAAACATAAAAAAAGACGTGGAAATATGCCTTCTTTATATTTTCTTACCACTATTTCACCCCGGTGTGACGACAGTACTTAATATCTTTCCCTGTAATTTTCGCCGGCAGTATTAAAGCCTAAAAAGATTCAAAATAAAATTTCATTAGGCCGAATAAAAACACGCGGCCGGCAGTGGCGTCGGGCAGACCCACTGAACAAAAAATTCCTAGACATGTGATCTTTACCGATTTAATAGAAAACTCATGTCAAAATATCCATAAGATCTCTTGACTGACAGACAGGCCAAAGAATTTGTTTTTTTTTTTGTTTTGTTTGTTATCTGTTATTATTATTTACAACAGACTATATTCATTTGTACAATGATATTTATTTCTTTATTCTTAAATTAAAAAAAAAAAAAACAAAAATATTATCCACTCATCTCACTAGGATAGTCCTGTGTTGAGATGAGTGGCGTTACAATTTTAGTTAAATGATATGTTTTAATTTTTTTTAAATAACCGTAAATTTATTCAGATTATAAACAACTATAAAATCTACAGTAAATCTTTAAGTTGGACCGTATATTTAATTATCAGAAAGTATCTGTGTTCCAATTAGCCACAATCATAGGGTGACCATATTTTTTGTTAACTCGAAATAATGAGTGAATAATAATAGGTAAATATTAATAAGTAAATAATAATCAGAAAATAGTAATAAGTGTAATAATAGAATGTGACGATATAGACATCTTTATAAATAGCCTCGCATATTTTAAAAAGTAAATCAGCCATCTTCTATCACGTCATGGAAAATAGTGGTGTTATTAGATATACTTTAACATGTTTTTTTTTCTCTTTCTATATCATATATTATGTTTCATTCCAATGTATTAGAAATTTTACACCATGCTTTATTTTTATTTAATTTATTTTATTATTTTTTGTATTTAACATTACGCTTTCTGTTCTATTTCCCTTATTTCTTTGTATTATTTAACATCTCTACCAAGTGATAACTAAACCGAGAACTATGTTTCCTATGAATATTTTTAACTGGATTATTTAATACTTACGCACTTCCCAACGTTAATTTTATAAGTATGATAATGTTAATAATCTGTAAAGGTTACAAACAATAAATAAATATACACATGAACAGTAACAAAAACACAAATCAACTACCAGAATGATATTAATTAAAATACATTATTTGCGTGTTTCATGAAACCTTCAAGATTGTGAAGATGGGCGTATAATCGAATAAATAAATATATTCCCATATTTAAAAAAAATAAAAAATTGTAAGATATCAGCACTATATCCCGTGTCATGCAGTGCTGGACCAACACGTCTGTTCTGCCATGTGGTATGTAAAACAGACCATGGCACCGCCGTTGGCCGTAGTTGTTTGGTACAAACAGCTCACAGTATTCCAGGAGACGCTATTTCTAGACTGGAGACTTTGGTAGCGAGTCTCAGAGAACAAATCTTCATAATGCATACATTAAGGGTACTCACCGTGCCTTTTCATATATACCGGAGATTTTTTTCGTATTTGTTCCAATATTTCTATATATTTTCTATTTACTCTAGTTTGGATCTTATAATGTAGTTGAAAAAATAAGTCATGGCTTCGGGTTTGATAAACAGTCTTCTAGATCTTATAACAAACTAAAACAATCTTTTTTTTAATCTATTTATATGCAAAAAAAAAGAATTTTTTTCGATTATGTGAAAATGTTTGCTCAATCACTCTCAAAGTGCCACGGTGGCCACGGAAAAAAACAATACATAGAGCTGCCCTGATACAAAAGGACAAGAAATCAAGATAAAGGGTGGCGAGCTAGGCGTGCCGCCAATTTAAATAAAACAGTAAATAAGTAAGAACCGAATATTTAGTTTGATCCTTTTATAAATGTTTTATAATTGCTATAAAGGTTCTTCTAGGGTCCAAGGTGCCGAAATGAGATTTTTGAGAGAAGTTACAGGAGTCACGAGATGGGATCAAATTAGAAGCTCGATAATCCTGGAGGAACTTAACATTGAACCACTGTTACTCTTCATACAAAATTCACAACTGAGGTGGCTTGGGCACGTATTAAGAATGCCAGAAGGTCGAATTCCACTGAAAATTCTGAGTGCTATTCCAGAGGGAAGACGTCCAGTGGGCCGCCCCAGACACAGGTGAGAGAAGCAGAACAGAAGCAGAAAGAGAAGAAGAACTCCAGAGGCTGTGCGAGGAGAGATTGGACCTACTACGGACGGATGCCGTAAACGTATCACAGGACAGGGACGCATGGATGAGCCTTATCGATGCGATGGATCCCCGATCCGAGTAGGACAAGGGGAATAAGTATGTATGTATATATCCGTCGAAATCACGTGAAATAAATTTGAACGGCAATGAACTAATCTGGTGCCAAAATGGGTGTCATTTGACCATTCCTCCAACCGTCGAAATGATAATGCAAGTCTATTAATTCTGACGTCATTGGGTATTGGGGAAGATTTCTTAGGATTTTATAGACAGCCAACTGAACTGATCTATCCATTCTGCTCACAATCACTCTAAAATACGTTACACGTGTTGCTCGCGAGACTAAACTCGAACCTGGAGAAGCTCATGGTCAAAAGGTGGAAGTCCTGAAGTAGAAGAAGATTAGGGATGAGTTGGACTGATCAGGTATCATAGGCGTTCGGAATATCGGTGTCCGTGGCTCTCCATGCAGTGCAGGACCATGAAGAGTGGAAGAGTTTGCCTCATCAATAAAAATGAACTTACTTTATGCACACCAACATGTCCACAAAACACACTTCTATCTGTTTATCGGCTCAGTGGCAGGACAGTAATCTGAGAGGAAATACGCGAGACGCCAACTAGATACATTTATAATGAGAGTGAGAGATGAATTCATTAGGGTCCTCCGCCCTCCCCCTGCTGGCAGGGCTGCGGAGCCTTCATAGGGCGTTCCCACGGGGAAGAGGTTTATCAGTGTCTGTTTTGTTAGCTGAAAATTCCTGTCTACCGATCAGAGATTTTTATTTTTTTGAGAAGCCATTCTAATTGCTTTAAAATATGCTGACCGTTGGAGGAACAGCTTTTTTGAATAGCAATATTTTTGTCTACAGTTCATTTTCATTTTGTTGTTTAATGCTTTTGCAGAGCGTTACATTTTCTATATTTATTAATTGTGAGGTTTTGATTGTATTTTAAAGCTATAAAAGAAGAGCGTATTAAATACATATTCGTAATAGGCTGGCATGCCGCTGTAGTAGATAATGTTATTAACTTTTTTAGATCTGAATTAAAACAGGTAGTGATAATTTGCAGCTTAAACAACCCTTTTCAATTTATTTTTTTAATATTTTGTATGTAAAGGTTGAACGTATGTGACTTTAGTAATGTCACATACTCTAGTCACATACTCTCTATATAATAAGTGAAAAACATATTATATAGAGAGTATGTAAGTATAATGCATATTATTATAACACAAGTATAAAGTCACAGTATTCGCAGTCCTCCTCACTAGGGAGAACTGTTCTGAGGCGGCCTGCACTTTTTTTTTTACTAAATATCCATTTATCTATAGTTTGTAGTTCATAACCACTCTGTTCTCTCAGCCATGTTTTTACTTTATTTGTAAGATATCCGTGTTATATAGATTCGCAGCATGAAATTTAATATTCCTCTGTCCAAAAGATGTATTAAATTTGGGAATGACCAGTATATTTTGACTTATTGCCCTGGTTGATTATTCAGATATATTTTTTAAAAGAATAAATAAGACATTTTTTGCATAAAGTTTCTGCATATTAAATACTTTAAAGTTTTTAAATATTTCGCCCGACGGATTTCTAACAGGAAATTTCAGAATCATTTTTGGTCTATGTTGAGCCGTTCTCTGTGAGTGCGCAAGGCAGATCCCCAACCAGTTATTCCATACTCTACTCGTGATTGACAAAAGAACCATAAACTTTTTTTTAATATCGTTTGTGTTGAGGATATACCGGATGTTTCTAAAGAAGTACATGTACTTGGTGATTTTTTTTGTAATGACGTCGATGTGTGAGTTCCATCTAGATGTTCAATCAATTTAAATACCAAGATATTTGATGCTTTTAGAGTGCGCTATAGTGGGACAGAGGCATGATAATCCTTGATTATGTTGAAAGATTCCTTGGCATTTATGTAATTTGAGGGCATAGTTTTCAGTCGGCTGTCCTCTGGTTGTTATAGAAAATGTCGGATATTTTATTTATTGACATTAAGTGTAACACGCTTAATACCCAAGTTTCAGAAATTCTTCACAAGTATTTCTGTACGATCACCTATCATCACATAACACCAAAAAGCTTCATTTCAAGTATGTGTGGATTATAAATTATATGATTTTTTCATCATCAGGTACTTTCAAACAATCATTATCCCAATCTTCCTCCCTTAACTATTTGAACTCTATGTGTGCATGTGATAAATTAAATATGTCTATCTCGGCATATTACCAAAATGTTTGCGGCTTAAATACAAAAGTACATGAATTTTACATGGAAGTTTTTAACAACTACGACATTATCTGCTTAACTGAAACATGGTTGAACTCCACAATATTAAACGAAGACTTATTTAAAAGTTGAAAAAAAAACGTTTTAATGTCTGCCTGTTCTTCTGAAGAAGGTTCAGGAACAATTGAAACCGGCTGATTTATGTATCGTATTACTTCATGTTTGAAGAATTATTTGATGAAAAATACATACACCGTTTTTAGAAGACAACGTGAATTATTCGCATCAATAGAAAAACGTCGAGATGGTGTTTTTATCTCAATTACCAACGAGATTAATGTGTCAAAAAAGGTCACGGATCTATGGGTATCTTTAAAATTATATGGAAAAAGCAATAATCATAATCATAATACTAGAGCAAAACAACTAGACAAGCTAAATTTACCTAAAACTGGTTTTTTTACAAAGAAGCTCTGAATTTTTAGCTGTAAAATTATACAACAAACTCTCACTTAGTATCAAACAAGGTAATTCAATCAATAATTGCATGAAGTTCAGCAAAACTTGGCTTAAGGAATTAACAGAAGAAGAACCGGCTAGTATTCTTAAAACAACGTCATATGAGTCACTGGAAATACCATACCCTTAAAACAACGTCATATGAGTCACTGGAAATACCCTACCCAAAACTTGAAGATAAAATATAGAAGCCTCTGAAACTCCCTCATTCAAAACTTAGTTCGCCTCAGCACAGCATCTCCTAGTGAGGAGGACTATGAAAAAAATTCTGTAATGTACATGCATTTTTTATATTTATACCTTACCTTAAAATGTCAAAATTATATGTTTTTTTTTAAACCTGATTAACGTCGGTGTAGATATGTTTTCAGGTTTAAAAAAAAAGACTTTTTCTTTGAACTTTTCTCCTACTGTCTAAACAGCTGCCAAGAGATCTGCCTCTCTCCAATTACCTATTTATTATTTAATTTTATATTTACGGACCATTATCCAATTACACAAAATACTAAACATGAGTTGAGAAAGGTAGAAAGACCTGTAGAAAAATAAGAGAACATAAAACATGAATGATGCAATAACGAAAACAGGACAAAAATATACATTTGAGAGAACATTCGAGTCAAAGCCCGAACAAGCTTTTGGTATAGTCCATGTTAGACATACCATATTAAATGACTAGCTGATGTGTACCCGGCCTTCCTCGGTTTTTTTTTATTTTTATGATTTGAAGTTGTGACTTCTTGCTTGTCATTTGGGTGCCATAATTGATTTGACAGCGAAAGTAATGCCTTGTGACGACTATTAGTATCTTTAAACAAATAAACATTCTTTTGAAAATTTTCTTTCATTCTAAACATTTTTTTTTTCAAAACGTATCTAAATAATAAAGTTCTTATGTAGGTACCTACTTGTGTTTTATATTTTTAAAAATTTCTACTTAAACAAACTTTTTTTCTTTTGAATATGTAATCTGTGGCTAACCAGAGTGGAATATCTATGGGCTAACCTCAATACAACATGGCGGGTTCAATATTTTTCATACTAATTTTAAAGCGTTATATAAACATTTTCAAATATTGAATTTCATTCAATCTACTCGATAAACCTTCCCGTCACTAATAAGAACAAACTGTGCTGTTTTCAGCGGAACCGGTAGAGTAATTTTCGAGAAAATCGAGGACACACAGACAAATATTATTTTTTACATATAGAGAAGATACTATTATAAGACTGTCAAAATCATTTAGACTGGTACTAAAAATTTAAAGGCCCTGGCTTGAGTAAACAAGTCTCAAAATTCTGGACAGTGGAGAATAGTACCCATAATTGGTAGACAAAATATCTAATTTAAATTCACACACAAAATTAAATCATGAAAGATTTTAAATTACCATCGACAACATGGATTTCTCAACCAAAATCCGTTAACCTTAACCCAACCGATAAAGCTCTTACGTCTGAGGGATTTTGAAATATTTATTGATCTACGCAATATGTATAAGGAGAGCTGTCTTTGAGAAATATTTAACGAAGTTAGTTCGATTGAAAGGTCGTATGTATTTTCAGTGTACAGATGTCAAATA
>JAHDVE020012477.1:0-30919 GCA_022606495.2 Halesus radiatus
TATTTAAAAAATATATGTATTTTTTTATTTCATTATATTTTCAAAGAAGATAGGGTAAAACTTTTTTTTTAAATCACGGTTAGCCACAAAAATCGCCAAAAATCAATTCCTTTAATGGCCTGTATTTCACAATGTAAAACAAAAATAAATAAATTACTTCTAATCCGTACTAGATATTTACTATACTTTTTGATGAAAAAAAAGATCAGGTTTAGGTGAGTACTTGGCCTCAAATCCAAAATGAAGTTTTGTATGAAACAGGCCGAGCAGCCGTTCCTCTTAAGCCCGTGCTCTAAATGTATGTTGATTAAATTCCATTAAAATATTATTTGTGTCAAAATATGACCAATAATGCATACTCGTACACTGTAACGAGTCCCTGATCACATAACAAGGGATTGTTCCTATGACATTTACAGTTGTTATTTAAATTAGTTCAAATCATATCAATTTGCATGGAACTCGTATTTGTCTATGCTTTTAAATCTGTTAACCGGTCGTTAAGCATCACAATGTCTGGCTCGTCGTAGTATTACCATAAATACTATTTTATGCGCCCACAAGCAGGTAGTAGGTACCCTATTATGACACATCACTAGTGCAAGTGCAGTTCATCAAAAAGTACGGTCAAATACCCATAATTCAGCAAATATGTTATCATTCTTTAACCCTTTTTACATATTCTGAAGCTTCGATTTCAGTATCGCGTTATTTGCTAAGTAATGACGCGGATAAGTTATGTATTAAGTGTTTTGGCTCGCAGACATTCCTGTGGTATCGAAATACTAATTTTTAAAAAACACCGTTAGGGGAAAATACGCACTGTAAAAAATGTAACGATATCTTTCACATTGAATAAAAATGTGACTCATACTCGTATTGATAAATGAATTGAGTGGGACTCCATTTAAGGTTATTCAACTTGAGCCTCCTGTGTAGGTCCGCTGGTGTGCAATCCATTATCAACTTGAGCCTCCTGTGTAGGTCCGCTGGTGTGCAATCCATTATCAACTTGAGCCTCCTGTGTAGGTCCGCTGGTGTGCAATCCATTAACAACTTGAGCCTCCTGTGTAGGTCTGCTGGTCTGCAATCCATTATCAACTTGAGCCTCCTGTGTAGGTCCGCTGGTGTGCAATCCATTATCAAAATTCTTAAAACTAATGCATGCCCCAAGAATAACGAATAAGATGAAGAAAAAATTGATAATGCTGATTGGGTAAGCACTAGTTTTCCATGAGTTTATATTTCTTTGTTATAGTAAAAAAATGTTCCATTATTTTGTAAAAGAGAAAGATATACTAGTTCTTGAATACAAACGGACAGAAAGGGGTAGCTGAACAAAACAGAACATAATAAAATAACAGATTAGGTTAGGTTCGATTATTTTGATAAACTAAACAAAATTAAACCGTTTAATTTTGTACCCTGATGATGCTTGTATTAAGCGAAACCGTTCGGTCTTAATAAAAATTAAATAAATTTCGTGGTTACAAACAACGGGATTGTTTTATTTCACAGGTTAGATTAGTTGTTGTCTGTTTACATCATTTTTCGTTAGTGTTCTGTTTTTTCACTGTTCTGTTTCATAATAGAAACCGCTGCGAATTTATAGCCGATCCATGGATAAATTTCAAAGCACGCAACTACTTCCTTAACATGACGATCAAAAGAAATACAATTGAATAGGTTTGGGAGCTTTCATAGTAAAGTTTTCTTTATATATAAGTGAAACATTGGGAAAATCAGCCCCCGGACGAGTTTCATCTCGGTTGTCTTTATTATTCCTCTGTCACTCCATATCTTTTGCATTTTGTTTATAGCGTCTATCGTCATGCAAATCCTTCTTTTCACTTCTGTTTCACAGCCTGCTTTTCACTTATAGATTAGCCTAGGTATATGAAGCCACCGTTTCAGTCTGTGAGGGCATTTGTTCTTACAGAGGTTTTTGCGCTGTCGATCACCATTAATGTTTTGGATGTGTTGACCAGTTAGCCTAGATTACGGCTTTCTTCCTCTATTTTAGCAAGGAGGTGGATTCATTTTGTCTTCAGAAGAGCCGATGAGGGTAGTATCATCAACACATCGGAGCTAAGATATTTTTTGGCAACAAATGTTTATTCAACCTTTCCAATTAACAAGATCCTTACGCGTTATGTATTCACCGTGTACGAGTATATTAAATAATACTGGCGAATGAGCCCTCGAGGTGATTTTTCACAAAAACGGCGCTATACAAATCATCCAATTATTATTATTATTATTGATAAATTCCTGGGTTACCCCTTTATTCACTTTAAACATGTCCGATGTTTGGGTGTTCTCCCGATACAGGTTTCTAGGTGCTTAGGGGTTCCCATCATCCAGATCATTCCACTTTACGCTTTAGAGTAGTCGATGAAGAATAGTGAGTATAGCGAAAAGTTTCATGTCGACATTTCTTGATATACCTATTGAGTACTTGCTCTCGAGTTCCTCTACCTTTTACAAACCCTGTCTGTTCGCGTCGTATTTACCAGTTCAGAAAATCTCTAAGCGGCTCAAATAACATTATTTTGCTGGCGTATGATAAGAGAGCGATTGTCCTATAGTTACCGCATTTCTTCGTTGAATCCGTCTTGTGTAGTGATATGAAAACCGATTCAACCCAATCCATTGGCCGTTTACAAATTGCATGCATTTACCCGTGAGTTTGAGCTCATCTGGGATGCCATTAGGTACCACTATTATACCTGCGCTGCTTTGACTTCACTTTGAAGGATTGGTTTCATCATCAGAGGAACATGCGTGTATTTTTATTCTGGACAAAACATGTATTTTAAAAAGTATAAATGAAATAAACATTAGAATGCTGAGACCATTTATCTGAGCACTAAACACGTAAACTAACATACTCAATAGTTAAAGTCATAAAAACTGAGAATTGTTCAGAGGAACTCCACTTGCCTCTTCATTATGATAAAGTGTTCAGAACTCAAACTGATACGATCATTTCGATTCCTAGAAATGAATGCGGCAAAGCTTTGTACCTGTACACTATATTTGAGAGTCGTGAAAAAAGTGAGTGATATTCTTTAGAGGCAATATATAAATGCGCCAATTACATTCATGATTAGTGACCGATTGCGAGCTCTTAAAAGCCTCGTTTTTTTTTCTCTCCTTGTTTTTAAAAAATGGTTAAGGTATTATTATACAAATATATACTATAATATCATACCCAACAGGTATTTTTTATTGTCACAATAAAATTACGATAATGATGGCATTTGTATGTTTACGAATAATTTATTTGTGGCGATTTAAAATGTGCCATTTTTGATTTTCCGCCAAAACGACATGTTCGTTTTTGTTCGTGAATATGGCGTTGTTGAAGTCACGCCGACAAACGTCGGTGACAGCCGTTTTACCAGCTAGTGGCGTCATCTATATCATAATGACGTTTTAGTCAATCCGAACCGTTTCTGAATGTGAAGTTTTACATCGTTTTTAAAATCAATAATTATGAATGAAACTATTAGAATTATACATTCTTAGCGCGTTGATCAGAATCGGAAATATAAACTTTAAATCTTCCACACATTTTAACGGTATCCATAGCTTGTGACAGAAGAATATATATTCGATTAGTGGAAAATATTTTTAAATTTGTAAACAAGTGGTAATTCTACGTGACGTATTTATCAGTGAACATAAGTGTCAATTATTGCTTCGCCTTATTGCGACATTTCTACTTAAGTGTTTACTGTGTGACATTGGTTTACGTACAACTCTATTACCTACCCAATTATGCAAATATGCGGTAGCTAGTAAATACTAGATGGTTACATATCGCTTGTTTGTGAACTTCTCTATAATAGTGGAAGGTGACCACAATCACGTAGGTACAAGGTACTAAACATGGACAAATAAACCTCAATTTGAATAACCCCGTATACTCCGGAGAATATTTTACAGCAAACCATTAAAAGTTACGATCTACACCTAGGACCTTATTCTGTACCTTTTGCGTTAGCTAACACAAGTTAAACGCAAACGCAACCAAACTGTCATAAACAACATATTATGACAGTTTGGTTGCGTTTGCGTTAACAGACAAATCCGTAACGCAAACCCAAGAGACAACAATGCTTTTATGAAAGCTGTTATTTATGGCCGATTTAGCTTGAGTTTGGTACCGTAAAATAGACAGTTTAGGCCCCTGGCTACTTGGAAGGAATTTATTATACAACATACGATTTTACCAATTGACAGGTTCATGATAAGAAATAAAACAAACAATTTGTTAAAAAAACAAGTTTGCCTCGGTATTAATTTTATTTCCTTGTCTTCTTATTTATTTCATACTTTCTAATATACGGTTACTGATTAATTAGTTGAATCGTGATCATTAGCTCCATCCTGACTCCGAGATGGGTGTGACGCATGTCCTAGAGAAGTGCGAGCAAGAATCAAGTAATATTTAATGCAAAGGCCCGAAATATTATTACGGTTACAATTGATGTCGTTTTTGCACTTTTGACGGCTAAAAAAATATTTTCTAAAAGAATTAAAATATATACCTTGTATTCACCACTTTACTAATATGCACAGATATTTACCTACATATTGCGAAAGCGATGCTTTCTTCATCAGAAATATATAGAATACTAAAAAATGATAATGTCAAGTACAGACAAATGATAAAAATTAGAATATAATAATGTAAGAATAGACAAATTATAAACATACACAAGCATTTATTAAAGTAGGTAAGTAATTAATTAAAAATGTTATTATTAAAAAAAAATTATCATAAAATATTGAATAACAAATTTACATTAGAAATTATTTTTATTATTAAAATTAATACGAAAATAAATTCAAGAGATATAGCTATTTAAAAAAAATATTTGATTATTTATTAAATTTAATTCACTATTAACCCTTTTTCTGATTTGTCTAATTGTAAACCGGTTGTACATAATTTTTCAACCTTTATTTATATCAAATGAATGATTGGTTTCAAAAATATGATTTGAAAATTCAGAATAGCTGTTATTATTTCAACACCTTAAGTGTTCCTTAACTCTGACACTGAAATTTCTAGAAGTTTTTCCCATGTAAAAATAGTTGCAATCGTTACAAATTAATTTATACACTCCCCTTTTATTTAAAATATTATCTTTATCTTTGTTATTTAAAATACATTTTTAAAAAATTTTTATTAGTATAAAAAACTGGTTGGAGAGTATTAGTGATGTTTTTAAAATATTTAGTGGTTGGGAACTGCCTCGAACACTAAGAGCGCGGTGTGTGGACGGGGCTATTAAATAATTATTATAATCATTAATGTATTTATTGATTCATTAACCAAAGTGGTGAGAGGTCACCCCAGTCGGGTGGAATTCGATCTACGTAGGTCAACAGACGCATTCAGCATGTATCCTCACAATGTCATTCAGATTGACAGATGGGCGGAGGCATGGTACACATCACCTATCGCCCAATGACCATCACATTTTAACATTTATCCAAATCGAATTAGCTTCAGATTAATTTGAATACTAGCTACAGATGAATATAGATGAGATAATAGTCTGTCTTTCTGTCACTCGGACCGTTATCTCTGATTTCATCTCGTTCAGAAGTACAGTCCGATCGTACCTTAAAACACGCGTTACTTGCTAACATAATATAATATATCATATGATAACGAATTTAAAGTCTTACATTTAAATATTATATACCAAATAAATTACTAAAGAAAACCAGATTCATTGAGCACCAGGCCGAGAACCACAGGAAAAATAATAATCCCTAACTTAATCCAACAACAGCTCAACACCATTACACATATTCAGCCTAAAATGTTTTAACCAACTTCCTAAAGATATTATGAAATTTTTAAGAAAAAACTTAAAACACGTTTTACTAGAAACTAATTTTAGGTGTGTATTATAAGCTCACTTGTAAAAAATGAATATGTGTTTATATACATACAGCATATGGATATATTTTATTTCTAAAAATTTCCTTTTAATTTATTTTTTTATTAGTGTATCAATACCAGAATATCATAGGTTAATGGTAGTACTCTTAAAATTAATTAAATGTATAACAAACCATAATATTACTCCCTCTCTAAACACGAGAATTTCTCAATTATAGATGTATTAATTAAAAAAAAAACTATGAGGATTATGTAAATAAATAAAACAATTTTAATACTTACATACCTACTCTCATTACCGCGTAAACAATATTTTAATTATATATAATAAATCTATTTCTGTTACGTGTATAATATGCAGTTAACAATATCTACAATGCTACAGTATAATTTTTTAAGGGTAGGAGGGTAGATTTTTCTTTTAATTTTCGGCATTTTCCAGATTGACAGATGAGCGGAGGCAAGGCAAGACAACGTTTTGTTCACAGGTATTTTAAAATCACAATCACAATTTCAGTCCACCGGGCATTATGAAAACTCGTAGCTGTATCAAGAAAATGATACGATATGTGTTTATTTTGAGAATCAGTGCTCCTTAGTTGTTACCTGATAAAACTTCACAAGTCAAACACTTCACAAGTAATGTCTACAAGAGATCAAGTCTATGTTCATGACATTAAGGTAGAAAATCTGTGTACTGAAGCCGGTAAAAACTATTAAGGGGATCCACTTGGTAAAATTCGAGCGAAATCACGCACTCCTTATGCAAGTGGCGAAATGCTTGAAATTCCCGCTTAACACCGGCCGAATGTTGATGACGGAATTAGTTAGCAAATGATTGAACCCACGACGCCAGGGTGGCGATCCAACACTTTGTCACTTTAATTTGTGTGACCATATATGTAACCTATATGTAACTTAATTTTTATTTAAATTTTACTGATTGATTGAACACATAGAACTTTCTCAGACGATGGTAAAAAATGGCAAATGTACCTACCAGCTGTTCGAAGTCACCTCACTTTGAGTGATGTCTAGAACAACTTATTCCACATTAGCCGGACGCGCACAAATGCTAGTGTCGGGGAGCCAATCAAAAGAATGTCCGAGTTACTTAATCAAAATCGAACTTTGAGGAATTCCGACATATTCTTTGATACATGCAGTACTTTTAAGAGAAAATTGAAAGCTGTTTTCATATAAAAAAAATTAAATAAACTTCAACGAACAGTGTTTACACATTATGTACTTTTTTATTATTTCTTTGTACGAGTATAATACTATTTTTAATTTAATCATTATTTTTTTCCCTTTATATTCTTGTAAATAATATTTGTAAAGTTTATTTACCTTCTGTTACTTTATTTAGACATTGTGCACTTTTTTAAATTCTTTCTGTGTAACACAATCTTAAATGCCTTAACTTTTCTAAATATTGTTTTAAAGGTTTATTTATCCGTCTCATATTAATCCGTATCTTATAATTAATAAGGGCTTTGAAGCAGAGAATGGACGGTTACCTCGAGAGGGTCTCCTCTTGGGGTAAGAATAACCTCGTCGAATATAATGTTTCAAAGACCCAATCATGTCTGATTAATTCTAAAAGGGATCGAAATGATAATCAAGTCTCCTTTAATGGATGCAGCCTTCCCAACAAGTTCTCCATTGATATGCTTGGTGTAACCTTAAGTGACCAGCTCAGGTATGGGGGCTCCATCGAAGCCAGAGTAAAGTTAGCCTCTCAGAAGCTGGGCGTATTGTACAGAGCCCGCAGATACTTTAATAGTACATAACTGCTGACCCTGTACAAATCGCAAATGCGCCCCACTGTAGAATTTGGCTGCCACCTCTGGTCGGGAGTCCTAAAATATCTGAAAAAAAACCCTTGACTGTGCAGAAACGGGCGGTCCGTTTGATTCGCCGATCTTAACAAACGGATTGCAATCTTTGGAACACAGACGTCAGGTGGGAATGTTGTCCTTGTTTTACGGGTATTTTAAGGGAAGATGCTCTGAGGAACTAGCGTCATTGATCCCGTCGGCACCGGTGCATAGTCGTGAAACGCGCCAAACGCGTGCCCAACAATTGCACACAGTCGACATTTTCCACATGAGAACGGGTCGCTTTTACGACTCGTTCCTGTATTCAACAGCTCGGCTGTGGAATGATCTGCCAGCCTCTGTGTTTCTTCCATCCTACAACATGGGTCTCTTCAAGACCAAAGTGCACTCCTTACTATCTTCTAAAAGACAATCCACACAGCATCCCCAAAGATGATATAGGCCTTGAGGGAAATTATTTCCTTCAGGGTCTCCTGTGCGGAGTTACCGTAAAAAAATAAAATAATAATCAATAAGAAATACTTAGGATGCAGGCGAGTTCTCCAGATATTCTATATTGTTTTAATATTAATGTCCGAATCTGTATTTTCTCCTTAAATAAATAAATAATATTGAAAAAATATTTAAAAAAACGAAAACAGTTACAAAAATTAAAATTCTAAGAAATGCGTTCACATAGGAGTCACCTCTCCTCGCGGTACTTTATACCTATGCATGAGAAAAATGCAATTAAATCTTGTCGGTAAACAACTATCACGATCAACTAATCAATAAAATTAGTAATTACCATCACTCCACTTCTTCACACTATGTAGAGAGGGTGTAGAAGTGTAGAGCCATAAAACTTCACAGGGTGTAAAGAGGGTGTAGAAGTGTAGAGCCATAAAACTTCACAGGGTGTAGAGAAGGTGTAGAAGTGTAGAGCCATAAAACTTCACAGGTTGTAGAGAGGGTGTAGAAGTGTAGAGCCATAAAACTTCACAGGGTGTAGATAGAGTGTAGAAGTGTAGAGCCATAAAACTTCACAGGGTGTAGAGAGGGTGAAGAAGTGTAGAGCCATAAAACTTCACAGGGTGTGGAGAAGGTGTAGAAGTGTAGAGCCATAAAACTTCACAGGGTGTAGAGAGGGTGTAGAAGTGTAGAGCCATAAAACTCTACAGGGTGTAGAGAGGGTGTAGAAGTGTAGAGCCATAAAACTTCACAGGGTGTAGAGAGAGTGTAGAAGTGTAGAGCCATAAAACTTCACAGGTTGTAGAGAGGGTGTAGAAGTGTAGAGCCATAAAACTTCACAGGGTGTAGATAGAGTGTAGAAGTGTAGAGCCATAAAACTTCACAGGGTGTAGAGAGGGTGAAGAAGTGTAGAGCCATAAAACTTCACAGGGTGTGGAGAAGGTGTAGAAGTGTAGAGCCATAAAACTTCACAGGGTGTAGAGAGGGTGTAGAAGTGTAGAGCCATAAAACTCTACAGGGTGTAGAGAGGGTGTAGAAGTGTAGAGCCATAAAACTTCACAGGGTGTAGAGAGAGTGTAGAAGTGTAGAGCCATAAAACTTCACAGGGTGTAGGAGGGTGTAGAAGTGTAGAGCCATAAAACTTCACGGGGTGTGGAGAAGGTGTAGAAGTGTAGAGCCATAAAACTTCACAGGGTGTAGACAGGGTGTAGAAGTGTAGAGCGATAAAACTTCACAGGGTGTAGAGAGGGTGTAGAAGTGTAGAGCCATAAAACTCTACAGGGTGTAGAGAGGGTGTAGAAGTGTAGAGCCATAAAACTTCACAGGGTGTAGAAAGGGTGTAGAAGTGTAGAGCCATAAAACTCCACAGGGTGTAGAGAGGGTGTAGAAGTGTAGAGCCATAAAACTCTCTTCATTGCTTCCTCGCTTTATTCACACTTATACAAATATATATATATATATATATTTGTTTTTGCGCAACTTTTATTAATGTGTTATTTTTATAAAATTGTTACCCCGATACAGGAAAATTGAATTGTAAATAATAAATGTTTGTTTGCAAAAAAAAAAATTAAATAAATTAAAAATTGATCGCCTGTTATTACGATTTAAGTATTCAGTTCACTAGATACCATTTCTTGTTAGGGCGTCCTATCCACTTGGGCGTCATATTTATATTCTCCTGACACTCCATTCTTCGTCTATCCATTCTACATAACCAAACAAGCTAAGTAACCCTTTCTAAATCTTGTTGTTTTAGGTAATATTTATTTATTCACGCCTAGAAGGCTTTTATATGTTAAAACATTTAACACATAGTTTTACAAGGGAGTACAATAATATATTACAGACAATAATAGAGCGTAAAAGAAGTAAGTTGGCACAATATAAGTAAGTAGTTACAGCGTAATGAATAAAATATAATATAATAGTAAAATATGAACAGTTAGTTGAAAAGCGTGTTTACAATACAGCAAACCTTTATTATTCTCGATTGGGTGTTTTATAGAAACGTAGCATAATAAATACAACGATAAAAAAGGTGAGCACGACAAAACTTAATAAATTTAATGAAATCATTAAAATAAACTGAGAATATATAGACGAAAGACTGTTTGAGATCAAATTGGAGCACTAAAATGGAAGTTCCTTTTTATTATTATTTTGCAGACGATCACAGAACAACACAAAATAAGAATCAAAAAGGGTCAATGACAGGTTCAATAATCTATTCAAAATAATTCGCAAATTAAAATGACCTTCGTTCGGGAGTCTTCCGAGAACCCATCAAGTGGGAGGGGAGGGAGGTTGGGAAAGGTTCTGATAGCATCTGATCGTGGCTACTCCAAAACGCCTATCGATCGGGTTTTAAAAACAACATGATTTATGAAACGGATCAAAATCAAATGATGATACATTCTTAGGTTCTACGCCATTTTTCTTTAGAATCTTTGTCGAAAGGGTTTCTTAAACTTTGATTCATTAAATTTCGGCAAACTGTAAACAATACTAAATGAATCTTGGTTTCTTCTAATCTCTGAGCAGTAAAAATACCCAAACGTGGAGCTCTGGCATCATGAAAATGTTTTTTTTTAATTCAGCATAGGCCAACCCAAAAATTATCAGCTTTAATTATTTTCTTACAATGGGAATTTGTACCAGCTAAGAGCCACTGCATCAAAGCTTATCTCTTCGGAAAGTCATATCCGTGAATGGTTCAGTTGTATACACAATTAACATAGCGAAACTAGCCGTTAGTACCTAAATAAAGTTATTAACATAGCGAAGATAGCCGTTAGTCCCTACCTAAAGTAATTAACAGAAAATTTTTAAACTTTTCATAGTCAGCGACATTGTAATTATTACCGAAAATCTCAAAAAAAAATAATATTTCAAATAAATACCTACTCTTCTTTTGCCAATAACCTTCTAATAAATATAATATTAATGACAAATAGGATTTAAACAGTAACTGCAATATCATGCAATGTGCAGTGTTTTATAATATTGTGTCCTGTGCGTGCAAAATCATATCTTCTCAAGCGAAAACTTTGTAATTTAACGTTTTGGAATGACCTACCAGGTAAATATGTTTCTGTATCTGTTTGTACATTTTAAGATAAACCCTAGCAAGCAGTATTTGTACAGCGGTTATTTGAGGTTATTTTTCACATAAACGGCGCTATACAAGTCATCCAAATATTATTATTATTATTAAGTCACTTGTCAGCAGAGGTTAAATTCAACAATATTATATAATACAACAATATTATATAACACAACAATATTATGTAATACAACAATATTATATAATACAATAATATTATATAATACAACAATATTATATAATACAACAATATTATATAATACAACAATATTATATAATACAACAATATTATGTAATACGACAATATTATATAATACAATAATATTATATAATACAACAATATTATATAATACAACAATATTATATAATACAACAATATTATATAATACAACAATATTATGTAATACAACAATATTATATAATACAATAATATTATATAATACAACAATATTATATAATACAACAATATTATGTAATACAACAATACTATATAATACAACAATATTATATAATTCAACAATATTATATAATACAACAATATTATATAATACAACAATAAATAAACATAATCATATAAACAGTAGCGCAATAATAGAACAATAGAGACAATGTACACAAGTTGAAAAGTGATTGTATTATACAATAGACATGCTCATTCATACGACGACCTAAAGGAGAAACAAATAAATAATGTAAAATATGGACTATGTATATTTAAATAAATGTAGAATCTCGGGCGAAGCCGGGTAGTTATTGTAGTATACAATAGACGTGCTCATTCATACGACGACCTAAAGGAGAAACAAATAAATAATGTAAAAATGCAACTGGAAAAACGTGTTTTTTTTTCTAATACTGATTCACTTAATGTTCTCCAAGTAGCATCTTTTTTACAGTCTGACATTTAAAAGTAGACAACAAATGGGGGCGCTGCGATTGTTTAAAAGGTTCTATATGACAACACCAAGATGGCCCAGAGAAAAAAATAAGTAGGTTTTAAAATCCAAAATGGTGCAAAGGAATATTTTTTACTTTAACCAGACGGTCTTCAGGAATTAGTGGCACTTTCCGAAAGGCGATGTTTCTACATCATATTCCAAAGCAATTATATTTCAAGTCGTAGAAGCGACCCGTTCTCATGTGACAAATGTCAACCGTGTGCAAATGTTGGGCGCGCGTTTGGCGTGTTTTTCCCGACTGTGCACCGGTGCAGAAGGGATCAATAACGCTAGTTCCTCAGAGCATCTTCCATTAAAATACCGGTAGAACAAGGACAGTATTCCCACCTGACATCTGTGCTCCAAAGATCGCAATCCGTTTGTTAAGATAGGCGAACTACCAAACTGACCGCCCGTTTCTCCACAGAGTCGACGGTTTTTATTCATATATTATATATTGCGCAAGAAAGATATATGGAAAGATGTTTTCTTTTTGTATTTCTGATATATATGTATCAAAATACCATTTATTAGATGTTAAATCAAAATAAAACACAATTAAATGCACAAATCAATATATTTTATTTTTTTAAAGTTAATGTAATCGAGTTATATCGACTTGGACCGTTTCCATAAAACGAACTGTCAAATTCGAATGGGAGAAATTTTGTATGTGTAGAACATATTTCAAAGACAAATTGAGAAGCTTGGTGGTGCCAGAGTAATGAAAAACTTTAGTTCCATTTTATTAAATGTCTACATTTTATTGCCAAGCTATAATTTGTGGTAGTGATAGTTCCTAATTAAAAAATGTAATTAAGCAAAATTCTTTTCGTTCCAAATGCGACAATTTATTATTAAACCTTTATTTTTATAGCGCGGGCCTTTATACATCCACGAAAATAGCGATAAAGTTTAACGATGGCCGCTAAAAATTAAATCTGATCCCTTAAATAATGTTACACCTCTATTTGTTACCTTAGTTTGCATTGGGACACACGCCAAAGACATCCACAGAAATATTTGTTACCTTAGTTTGCCATGGGACACACGCCAAAGACATCCACAGAAATATTTGTTACCTTAGTTTGCCATAGGACACATGCCAAAGACATCCACAGAAATATTTGTTACCTTAGTTTGCCATGGGACACACGCCAAAGACATCCACAGAAATATTTGTTACCTTAGTTTGCCATGGGACACACACGCCAAAGACATCCACAGAAATATTTGTTACCTTAGTTTGCCATAGGACACATGCCAAAGACATCCACAGAAATATTTGTTACCTTAGTTTGCCATGGGACACACGCCAAAGACATCCACAGAAATATTTGTTACCTTAGTTTGCCATGGGACACACACGCCAAAGACATCCACAGAAATATTTGTTACCTTAGTTTGCCATGGGACACACACGCCAAAGACATCCACAGAAATATTTGTTACCTTAGTTTGCCATGGGACACACACGCCAAAGACATCCACAGAAATATTTGTTACCTTAGTTTGCCATGGGACACACACGCCAAAGACATCCACAGAAATATTTGTTACCTTAGTTTGCCATGGGACACACACGCCAAAGACATACACAGAAATATTTGTTACCTTAGTTTGCCATGTGACACACGCCAAAGACATCCACAGAAATATTTGTTACCTTAGTTTGCCATGGGACACACACGCCAAAGACATCCACAGAAATATTTGTTACCTTAGTTTGCCATGGGACACATGCCAAAGACATCCACAGAAATATTTGTTACCTTAGGTTGCCATGGGACACACACGCCAAAGACATCCACAGAAATATTTGTTACCTTAGTTTGCCATGGGACACACACGCCAAAGACATCCACAGAAATATTTGTTACCTTAGTTTGCCATGGGACACACACGCCAAAGACATACACAGAAATATTTGTTACCTTAGTTTGCCATGTGACACACGCCAAAGACATCCACAGAAATATTTGTTACCTTAGTTTGCCATGGGACACACACGCCAAAGACATCCACAGAAATATTTGTTACCTTAGTTTGCCATGGGACACATGCCAAAGACATCCACAGAAATATTTGTTACCTTAGGTTGCCATGGGACACACACGCCAAAGACATCCACAGAAATATTTGTTACCTTAGTTTGCCATGGGACACACACGCCAAAGACATCCACAGAAATATTTGTTACCTTAGTTTGCCATGGGACACACACGCCAAAAGACATCCACAGAAATATTTGTTACCTTAGTTTGCCATGGGACACACGCGCCAAAGACATCCACAGAAATATTTTTTCTAAAGAATGACAAACATTTCCGGGTTATTTTTTAATCACCTTTGAACCCGTAATATATCTTTCCCGATTTGTATTTTTTTATCATTACTTAACTACTTAATTTATTAGCCGTAAATATTTTCAATGTAAATGCCCCACGGGTGGAAATTTCATAACTAAACACTAAAACGCCTTTCCAAAGTAAAATGATGGAGAAACTTTTTCTGTTGAGGTTAGTTTTTTTTATTAACTAGATGCGAAATGACTCGATTAAAAAAGGCGTCGGTAGATCAAATTTAACGTTCTATCGTATCAATATTTCTTTTGCGAATCCAATTTACCGTTCAAAATGCTAAAACATTCCCTCTTAGATGTTTCATGTCTCGTAAAAATTAATTTGTGTTAAACAATAAATTCTTAGGAACTTGATTCGATAAGTTATATTATTTAATATTTATGGTAACAGTGTAACAAACATGTTATTTTTATAAAATGTTGTAACCATTAATATATTGCATCATCTATCATATCTCCCAGTCATTTGCAGAAATACTCATGCATCTCCAAAGTGGGCTTAGAAGCCAAGGGTGGTCCGTTGAAGAATGATTGTGTGCCGGCTAAACTTTATCACCGGTCCTTCCGCGAAACATTTTCCAGGTGTTTTGGGATGTCAAATAGATCATAGATACCTGAGGCCATTAATATATATAATAGTCTGGTTGTAATATGTTATATTATTAGGTGCGGTTATGGATACAGTGGATAGGCCATGCTTTATAATGTTCCTTCAAATCGTGCGAAATCATCGTTATCTAAGACAGGTATTGCTATTGGATCTAAGAATGCCACTAAAATGCCAGTACGATGATCCGAGGAATCGCAAAACTTTGCAATTTCGGCAAGGTATATTTCCACGATAGATGGAACAATAAATTGCTATTTGTTCGTAAAACTTTTCATTTTCTGTCAGTTCTCCCAGAAAGGTCCACCCAAAATGAAAAAAAACTTCGTTCATTCATATTCATGGATTATTACTCCCCTGAAGAGTCGTGGCGAACTCAGTGGCAGACCTCGGCCGTGAAAAACAAGCACCTTGTTGTAGACCCTGCTAAATTGCCACGGTTCCTCTCCCTCGGAAGACATGGACCTCGTTAAACCGCATCCGGTGCAGTCACAGCCGTTGTACGTATGTGATGCATAAATGGGGTCTAAAGGATTCCGAACTTTCTGAATGTGGACATATCCAAACAACACAATACATCGTAGAAGAATGTCCCCTTCAGCATTTTCCCCATGGCACATCTGTGCTGAACCGAGTGACTCCCGATGCCGTCAACTGGCTGAACAACCTCAGCAGCCCACTTTGACCTCCACCAACTCTCCCCCATCATACGAGGAAGAAGAACATGGATTATTTTATTATACTGATTGAAATCAGGAAACGAGAATTTTTCAGTCGACAGTAAAGTACATATTTTGAACATTCCAATTACTTAGCATATACAGATTACAAAAAAATCAGGTGTCAAATCAATCAATGACTTCATCAGACTTCAAGAGGACCTCAATCGTCTTTTTGTATACTTCAAATTGAACAAATTAATTATTAATATTTCAAAATGTAACAAATTATCATTCATACATCACAAATATAAATTTTCTTTTAATTACTTTAACTATATGTATACACACATCACTGAAGTAGAATCTATCCGAGACCTCGGGGGTAATACTGCGTATTAAACAATTTTTTATCAAACAAACTAATAAAGCAATCAGCTTAGCCATTAAAATGCTGGGATTTACAATTCACATATTATTTACACCTTCTGCAAGATAAAGGCTAATTACTCCCTTTACACCGCCTATATCCCCGCCCTCCCTTAGAAAACTGCACACCTGTACCAAGCCTATATTGAAAGAATCGAAAGAACTCAACGTAATTTTTTTAAGCATATAAATTATCAATTTAATTTCCACTTTACAAATAATACCGAATCCTTTAAATTCGACAACTTCATATCGCTTCAATGATGACGTTTAAAATTTAATAAAAACGTGCCTAACGCCAGAGCTCATCAATTTTATAAAAATCCACATCCCGTCAAGACCAACTCGACAAACCGAGTTTTTTATTTGCCCGCATGCAGAACCAACCTTAGGATAAATTCTCCAATTAGCCATATTTGTAATAATATATAATATAACACACAATCAAAGTGATGCACTAAAATAAAACACACCGAGAGCATCTCATGTCCCCGTCCTATCTTCCTCTGCCTCCTCCCTTAGTTTAGTTGTATTTAACTAAAATTAGCATGAGAAACATTGTTGGCTCACCTTTTGTATAACATCTTATTGTATATAGATATATTTATAGTAAAATCTGTTTGTTTCTTACAATAATTCATATATTATGTACTCGTATGAGAAGATGCAATGCAGTTGCGTCATTCCGCCATACTTGCATACTACCCCTACTGCAGAATGGCGTGATAGTTACTAGATGAAAACTACTATTAGAAATGTCTTAATTTATTTGACATGGATCGAAAAGTTTCAATCACAGCATGTTCTGATCCAGAGTAGAAGAGATCCACGAGATTATCAGCAAATCGGCCAGTGGGAGGCACCAGGCATCAGTCATCATTAATCCCCTATATTCGTGGTGTATTTTTTTACGCTCGTCGCGAAACTAGTTTGGTGGGCGGAGGAAGCCGGGCCGGGCTCAGGAGCGCCATCGGCCGTGCTGATGCGCCGGGATTATTTTAAAGCCTTGGTTTGTAAAGTCGGCCGCCATTGTGACGGGTGCCTCCGCGCAGCCGACATCCCGCCGAACCCCCGCCTTAACCTCAAACTAACCCGATTCGACTAGCCTGCTTTCCCGCGGAGTTACGTAGTTCGCGAGCGCGCGCCGGAAATCGACGGGAGCGTTTCGAAAACAGTTTTTCCTTATTTTCAACATGTTTTCTCCGGCCGTGGTGGGAGCGATCCTGCTTGTGTCTCTCGGAGCGGCTCTGGGAGACTTGCTCACCAGGGAGCAGAGGGAAGACCCGAATGTTCGAGTTACAGATGATGCTATTATTGTTGAAGGTATTTAAAATTAATCTCTAAGTAATGTAGACGAAATATTTAATCACAACCATTTTATGAAAATTTAAATTTAATAACTTCAATTAAATCCTAAATATTGATTTATACAAATAAAAAAAAAAAAAAAAAAAAATTTAAATTATAAATTGCATTACAAGTATTTTACAAAACATATAATTAATGGTCGTGTATACCTTATACCACGATTCTTAATTTGGTAGGTACATAATATTTCATTTGTTTCTATTCATAAAATGTTTTGTATGAAATATTCACGAGTGTAATTTTTTTAAAGAAATTGATTTATTTGTACCGATTGGTCATTAAAACAGCGCATTTCTATGGGGAGTAATTATTGTAGTTTTTATGGCTTGATAAATATAACGGTTTTGCATTTGAGTTGTTTTAAAATGAGGTGTTATGAATTGATGTCCATTTCTCATACGTTTGTAATATTCCAGGTTTTCTTTAAGATTGTTCTCTTTTAGCTTTACTTCGGAATATTTTAATGCTTTTACTGAAATTTTTTAATGATTTTGATCTCAAATCTATTTTAGTATAGGCTTTATCTTTTAATCGTTAGGGATGCGCATTTCATGCTTCAAAACGGTGTATAAATTGAATTTGGTTGAAACAGTTACACGCTGACTGTCGTTTTGTAACGTGGAGATATTAAAACACGTTTCACATTTCAATCCAGATTAGCAATAATCTCCCCGGAACCATAATCCTGTTGTGGCTGGCTGTTGCGGGTGACTTTTCGATGTGACTTCTAGTCGACAACTCGGAGCATAAATAAAAGCTGACATACGTATTTCATGGGACCTTTTTCAAGTTCGAGGTCGGTGATACATTATTATTCTAGTTATTTGTATCTTGCTGATTATTATTTGCAACAATCAATTTTAAATGCGACCTTATATTAAAATCTTTCCTCGACACAACAAATATGGAATGATTAATTCAATTAAATGAAAACATGTCCTTAATTCCATCGTTATTAAAGTCGGTATGATGAAACGAATAAATTTGAGATATGATATCGATGAAGGTGACGTTAATTGAACTGGTCTCATTAACTAAGTTGGTTAAGCGGTTGCCCCGGATAGGCAGAGGTCCTTAGTTCGAGTCCCAGATGCGACTAAAATCTTTTTATTTTCTGTCGTTTTTTACGTTTTCATGTTTCATTTAGGTTATGTTAATATTATTTTCTACAATGATTGAATAAATACTTAAACCAAAGGAGGCTAATGGTGGATTTTTTTTATTTACAGGTTTCTTGTTGAATTAAATTAATACTGTCATGTTATAACGTAATGCATTGTATTAAAACTGTATCGGCGATGAGATAAAGGACACAATAAAACCAAATGTCTAGCCCATTAATGCAAATTGCCGTCCATCAAGCCCTTTTTGTTCCCGATGGGGAAAAAGTAATTAGATAGCAGTTAGCTTTTTTTATTATTTTTCCCTTAAGGGAACAAAAAGACTACTGATATCTAGTTATTTATTCCCCATCGGGAACAGAAGGACTCGATGGGTTAAACCTGAGGCAGTATTTATTCGTGATTTTTATCTATAAAAAGTGTTACTTAATGATAAAACAAACATTTCCAGTAAACTACGAGTATATACCCACCCCGAGTACCTATTAAAGAAATAAAACCTCCATAAGATAATTCATTAAAAACAACCCTTCGAGTTTTTAGTCAAATTGATTATAACCCATAATTTCTTGAACAAACATACATTTTATTTTTCGATCTACGAGTGACTATTAATTCAACCTAACAAGCTTTGTTTTTGATCTACGAGTGTCTATTAATTCAACCTAACAAGCTTTGTTTTTGGGTGGATACACTTTGAAACAATATTTCACAAAAATAGCGCTATAAATTTTATATTTTTTAAGAAAGTTTCATCAATCATTGAGAGAAATTGAACCATCGTAGGTTCCGAATAACCTGAGCGAAATATGGTGCTTTAGCAATGATGGGGGACTGAGCTAGGAACAGAATTGAGCCCACAACTCCTGGCTGGGAACCAAACGTATATCAAACCAACTCAACCTAAAACGTTTTAATAGCGTCTATAATCTTAAAAATATTCAGAAGAAAATCTGTGTGCTGAGGTAGTAAAAACTCGCGAACGGTGAATTCTGACATCATACAATATGCACAGCCTTGTTGGAAATTTCTAGGTCATATGTATCGTATTGTAATTTTTTTGTACAGTGCCAGGGAACATTTCTCCCTTATCCCGTGTCAACTGTGGTTAGAGGTGCATAAATGTGGAGACAATCTTGTTTACCCAGTAAGCGGGCTGCCTATTGCTACTGTAGGGCTTTTATTTATCTTTATTTCAAAGAATTGTAAACTGTGTTTTATGTGCTAGCGGCACTTGCTGGTGGCAATCTTATATTTAACCCCTCTCACTAAGGTAATGGAGGGTATAAGATGGAATTTGGGTGGATTTCTAAGTAAATCCAACTACTTACAGCTGGCAGCGTCATTTCCATCATGGACTTTGTAAGCTTTGCAATATTAATTTTATTTTCAAAATATGTATAGGACAAGACAGTAGGGCAGTTTTAATTAAAAAATAATAATATTTTTTAATATTACAACAGTTTTTGACATTGTAGGAACCTCTCACACTCGGATGTTAATTGTCATACAATAAGTAATATATCATATCGTAAAGTAGTTGAACAATAGTAAAGAATAGGAATACAAGAGTGAGTCCCCACGGCCGCAATCCTCGTCCCGAAGGTGCGGCGAGAACAAAATAAGACGTAGATACTCGTACACCGCCGTGTGAATTGTGAATACAAAACCAACCAAACAACATATAAATTTTACACTATAGGATAATTTCATCAAGGATTTGAACACAACAATAACAATGACTTACATTTTTTCAAATTTTGTTTGACCTTATCTTTTTGAAGAATCATAGAAAACCACAGAGCAAATAATACATGGAGATGCATTAACACGCGAGGGAAAGAAACCAAAATATGTGGGGTGAGGGAATAGGTAAGCGTCCCACCAATTTAAGTAAAACAGGAAATAAGTAACAAGGTTCGGCTTGTTTACAAAAGCCGAATATTTGTATTGAGTATTTAGTTTGTCCCTTTTTATAAATGTTTTGTGATTTGATTACCGCTATCAAAATCACGCGAAACAAACGTGGACGGCGGTGAACTAGGCTGGTGCAAAAATGGGTGGCAAAATTATGTAGATGTAGGTTGATGTTATTTGCGATTAACGATCAGTAAAATTATTTTATCACGTAACTCTAAAGTGTATAATATTCTTACCGGGTTAGGTACTGCATGGGCATACGCAAACCTGCTTTTTATACCTATGTATGAGATTAGCATAGAATAGTATTTTAACATGTTTCTGTTCGGGTTCAAATAAAAATAAATAAAAACTATATATATTAAAAAGGTTTCTTCAAACTTTGTTCGCACTAAATAACGGTGCAGGGCCTCCACCGGGGAAAACTGTACAGCTAATAAAATATTCAATATAAGAAATAGGTTAATCATGGTGGGTGTACAATAAGGAACTCCACTGAAAAATATAACGGCTTTAAAATTATATTTATGTAGAATTTATAAATCGATATTTAAAAGTGAATAAATAATAATGTATTAATTGATAAACTAAAGTTCTTAAAAACTTAAGACAAGATTTTTGTGCATAGCGCAAAGGGTAACAATTATTATTTTTATAAACAATAATTATTAATCTAAAACACTCATCCAAATTGAAAAACCTTCCGAGCAAAGATAAATGTCGCCGGCAGGACTCGAACCCGCACCCTTCTAATGTCCGGTCAGATGCTCTACCGTTGAGCTACGTCGGCTTATCGCAAACCCGCCAAGTTAATCAATATATACTAGTGTTCCATTCAATAATTTGGGCGGGTTTGCGATAAGCTGACGTAGCTCAACGGTAGAGCATCTGACCGGACATTAGAAGGGTGCGGGTTCGAGTCCTGCCGGCGACATTTATCTTTGCTCGGAAGGTTTTTTCAATTTGGATGAGTGTTTTAGATTAATAATTATTGTTTATAAAAATAATAAATAATAATGTCATCAAAACACCTTGTTATGTGGGTACCATTGTATTTGGAACATCTGACGTCACGCGTATATTCTGTTTTTGGACTAGTATGGACATTTTTATTTTTCTAATTTGTTTCGTATTTTAAAAATGCATTTTTTTAGCTTTGGCGAAATTTAAACTTAATTTGGGTGACTTTAAGCCCTATAATATAATATATAAATATTAAAAAAACTATTTTTAATGTCAGAAATTAGAGAATTCATGAGAAAACCAATTGTCAATACGAATATTATGATAATGTTAATACTCAATACTATTAGTATTCTTCGAGTTAAAGTTTATAAATAGGTACATAATGTTATTACTTATGTATAGTTATTGTTTACTATGAATAGAATATAAAATGATTCACGCTAAAGCTCTTCCTTCTTTTGAAATTTGACATTCTAACCTCAAAACTGCCATAAATTTGGAGCGTTTTGGCGGGCTTTGAAAAATTGAAACATTAAAAATTATTTGTACTCTGAAAACTAAATTTAGAAAAAAACGAAATGTACCTGTATTTTAGTTTGAACGTCATTATTATTGATTAAAGAAAATGTAAAAATGGACTAGAGTTCCTTGTTGTCTCGAAAAGGTGGTAATTCACTTCTTTCGTATTTTGACAAGTTTTCTTGGAGAAATCTTATATCCCTAGAGAAATGCGAAATTAAGAATAATAATAAGTCCAAGTGGAGGTCATTTTTACATAATTTCACATCTACTACGCCATAGAAATATCACTGGTATACTGTAGTAACCCGTCGTTGGTAGCGGTGCTATGGAATTCCTGTCACGAACCGCGAGAGATGTATGTATGTTTTATATTTTATGGGAGATGTCTCAAGGAATGTTCGGGTTTGAACTGTTTTGTTACTCATGAGAGAGGCTCAAGTGGGTTCAAAATGACACTAATTTTTTTTCGCATTCAATTTTCAATTGTTGTTTAGACATTCACCGGTTTGCCTCCGAAACTGGCGCAATACGCACAGTTATTACGTACAAGGCAAACCAGTTTGAAAAGGTTCATTTTCCATATTTTCGGGGGTATAATTTTGGGAGAATAGGTCAATATGACCTTTATTTATTTCCTATCTTTATGTGGATTCAAAAAGTTCCACTGCCTAGAGTCATAGGGACTAGGCAATCCAGGCATCTTACACAAGGTGAGAGGAAATTGGTGAATGGAAAAGAAGAAGAAAGAAGTAGTTGTCCCACACTAGAGACTAGAGAGTAGCTGGAAAAAATATTTTATTTCTGGAACGAAATACAAACTTATTTAATATAATATGTATTGTATTTTTAATTTTTTGAGTAATATAACGTATAGCAATGAACCCGCGACATCGGCGCTCAGAATCTACATTCTGTTTTTAATTGTTTGAGTAATATAACGTATAGCAATGAACCCGCGACATCGGCGCTCAGAATCTACATTCTGTTTTTAATTGTTTGAGTAATATAACGTATAGCAATGAACCCGCGACATCGGCGCTCAGAATCTACATTCTGTTTTTAATTGTTTGAGTAATATAACGTATAGCAATGAACCCGCGACATCGGCGATCAGAATCTACATTCTGTTTTTAATTGTTTGAGTAATATAACGTATAGCAATGAACCCGCGACATCGGCGCTCAGAATCTACATTCTGTTTTTAATTGTTTGAGTAATATAACGTATAGCAATGAACCCGCGACATCGGCGCTCAGAATCTACATTCTGTTTTAATTGTTTGAGTAATATAACGTATAGTAATGAACCCGCGACATCGGCGCTCAGAATCTACATTCTGTTTTTAATTGTTTGAGTAATATAACGTATAGCAATGAACCCGCGACATCGGCGCTCAGAATCTACATTCTGTTTTTAATTGTTTGAGTAATATAACGTATAGCAATGAACCCGCGACATCGGCGCTCAGAATCTACATTCTGTTTTTAATTGTTTGAGTAATATAACGTATAGCAATGAACCCGCGACATCGGCGCTCAGAATCTACATTCTGTTTTTAATTGTTTGAGTAATATAACGTATAGTAATGAACCCGCGACATCGGCGCTCAGAATCTACATTCTGTTTTTAATTGTTTGAGTAATATAACGTATAGCAATGAACCCGCGACATCGGCGCTCAGAATCTACATTCTGTTTTCAATTGTTTGAGTAATATAACGTATAGCAATGAACCCGCGACATCGGCGCTCAGAATCTACATTCTGTTTTTAATTGTTTGAGTAATATAACGTATAGCAATGAACCCGCGACATCGGCGCTCAGAATCTACATTCTTTTTTTAATTGTTTGAGTAATATAACGTATAGCAATGAACCCGCGACATCGGCGCTCAGAATCTACATTCTATTTTTAAATATTAAAATTATTTTAAGGTTAAACTTTAAATTATGCATTATCTTCGCGGCCACAGATGGCGTTAATTTCAATATTTTAGAAAAAAAAACACTTTTAGGTTGGATTTAAAAAAAAAATTATCGTAGGACCTTATTATACATTTGTAAGTTTGTTTTAAAAGGTAGTTTTAAAGGTTTAATAACATTTAACGCCATTTTATTTTCCGTATGTATACCCCCCAACCAGCAATGTATCTCAATATTTAAAAGCACTACATGCTAAAAGCGTTTTTTTTTTAGAATATTGAAATTAACGCCATCTGTGACCGCGACGATTATACATAATTTTATGTTTTACCTTAAAGAAGAAAATTTCCTGGTTACAAATAACCTGTCTGTATCTAAATTCCTCCTGCTACCATCGTTATAACCGGTAAAGAGTTTATATCCATCTTAGACCTGTCACTATACCGACTTATTGAGCACGTGGCACCACAAGGCTTTCAGATGGAATCGGTTCGCTGCCAAGACTCGGCAGTGTTCGGTTTATTGCAATCATCTTATCAGATATTTATACAACTAGTTTTTATTCTCCCTTTTCGCAATAACAAATTGCAAAGCTACCACAACCTGAGAACTCCCATATAATAAATCTTTACAGCTAGCTAATGTGAACTAGTTTCTCTCCTTTTAATGTCAAACGTATTATTTCAAGTTCGTGATTCCAAGCGAGGAAACAAAAAAAACGTCAGTTCCACGGGGATTCAGCTCGCATATTCTGAAGCAATTACTGCACTGATATTTTGCGGCGATAGTAAAGGTCTCTTGAAATGCTGCTTTGTTAATGGCGAGCGGAACATCTCTCTGGGATATAATCCACGGTAGTTTGCTATGAACTATTGATAGGCGAGATGAAGATAATGTTCGTGATTCTTAAGAGATGCTGCGAACCCTTTTAATTCCAGTGGTAAGTGGATGTTCCACCTTTTTTATTTGTAAAGTGTGATTAAGCGAGATAAAAAACAATTTCATGTAATTGATTTTTCAAACAAAATATAGAAAAAAGTCTTCAATGAGGAACTCAAGTCCCCTTTTTTTTTATCAATAGTGATGTTCAATCTAAAAATTCCAGTATATTTCGTTTTTTTTTTATAAAGTCAGTTTTCATAGTTAAAATATTGTTCGAATTTTAAATTTTGAGGTTAGAACATCGAATGTCAAAACAAGGATGAGCTTTACCACACATAATTTTATATTCTATTCATAGTAAACCATAACTAAACATAAGTAGTCAAATTATGTACCTTTTTATAAATTAAAACCATAAGAATAATAATAGTATTGAGCATTAACAATATCATAATATCCGTATTGATAATTGGTTTGCTCATGAATACTCAAATTTATTTCATCAATAATAGTTTTTTTTACATTGCGCAATAATTATAGAGTTTAAAGTAACCCAAACAAAGTTAAAATTTCGCCAAAACTAAAAAAAAACCATAACTTTAAAATAACAAAATCGGAAAATTAAAATTTCCATACTAATCCAAAAACAGAATGCACATGTGACTTCAGATGTTCCAAATGCAATGATACCAACATAACAAGGTGTTTTGATGAGATGACTTTTTAATTTTTAATAAAGATTAATAAATTCTACGTATTCAGAATAGGCGTTTTCTGATCTATATGAATACATATTTTAAAATCCATTATATTTTTCACTGGAGTTCCTTATTGCTTCTTCAATAGAAACGATGTTATTTTTATAAAAAAAAGATCAAGAATAATGAGAGACTGATAAATATTCCATTTATTTTAATAACTTATTGAAGCTTTTAAACCTCGTTTTAATATTTGATCATTGAAGAAGATAATATTAACAAATCCTAAATGAAATACGAAACCGAAAAAAAAAACACTGAAAAAAAGGTATCAGTCGCATCCGGGAATCAAACCCAGGACCTGTGTCTTACCGGGACAACCGCTCTACCGACTGAGCTAATGAAACCAGTTCGCTTTACGCCATCTTCGCCGATATCATACCTCAAATTTGTATCAAGACTTGTCAATATTATCATCCATTATATCCCATATTATTGGCTGCTATCTTTATGGTGTACTTCCGTCGCTAGAGCGGTTGTCTCGGTAAGACAGAGGTCCCGGGTTCGATTCCCAGGTGCGACTGATACCTTTTATTTTCTGTGGTTTTTTCGGTTTCGTATTAAATATTCTATTAATTAAATACGTAAATTCCCTAATTGTTGGACAAGTTCAGACAAATCACAGTCACTATGATTTTGAAAAACATTGATGTGACTCAAAATACATCGAACCATCCAGCTTATCGGTACTAAAGAAAAACATTTAATTTTCCATTATTAAGAGAATTGACGAAATCCATTGTAATATGTGATAGGAACACTGTGTTTGTTGTGTCGTTTTTCATTGTAAGGTGCTCCATCCGAAAGACGAGGGTTATTTTTTCTTTCGACACTGGTGTACAGCCGGAAGATACGCCAAACGCGTGCCCAACTTTCATACACGTATGAGAAAGAATCGTTTTTACGACTCTTTCTGATAGGTACACAAAACCAGGACTTTTCAAACCTTTACTCCTTTATGTCTACGCCTTTAAAAAACCATCCTCTTCACATTTCAAAAAATCTCACGTAGGCTACTGTTTGAAAAACAAAAAAAACAATGTTTACAATATGAATCTCATAATAATTTTCCAAAATGTTGAGTGATCTTCTTATAGCGGACATAAAATAAATAAAATCTATATTATTTCCTCACTTAAAGTGCGGTTTTTGTTACTATCTTTTTTTGAAGACCTCTTCGACGTGCAAAATAAATAAACATCTCTTTATAATTGCGAGTATCAACAGGAATAACTCTTCAACCGGTTTGCGGTCGGTAAAAAAAACTTCAGAAACCCACAGTGGGAAGCAATGTGACACCAATTGCATTTGAATGAGAATTATTGGTCACCCATATCTGATAAAAAAACTTTTAATATGTGATATTTATAAATTAACAATAAATCATGTCTACAAGTCCAATTTTATCATTGACGACAAATATAATAACGCTACGGCTAATACTCGTATACCATATTAACCAAAGAAGTATTTGCAACCGCGTCGATATTCCGACCATACGAGTATTCCGGTCTACGAGTATTATTGCGGTTTTCAACCGCATCTTAAAACTCACAGGTGGATTGATTGGTCGAAATCAATGACTAAATAAATTCATAAGAGGCTCGGAACAAAGATTCACCTTGACAATGGACGTGAAATTTTTAATTTAAAATCCGTAAAATTGGTACTGAAAAATATATAATATCCATGCATTGTGCCAAACACTTTTTGTAGAAAATTTAAAAAAAGAAGCCTTAATATTACGTCGGAGAGTCAATTAAATGAGAGTTACATTCTTTACGACAATCTATAGTGAGAATGGATGACGGGCATGTACTCGTTTATTCCATTTTTTTGTTACATTCACTGTCGATACATTTTTAGAAAAAATACCCGATGTTACAAGAGTGATAGCGATTTTGAAGACAGATTCTCTCTCATAGTTAAAGGTGAGACAAATTATCAGTAACCAATTTTTCTAAAAAATAATATTGAATAGTAAGTAGATATCTATCTATTGATTTAAAAATTTCAAACAAAAGTGTCGACCAGCACCCTGTATTTCCATTCTAAATTTGGAGGACAATGGGCAGCGAAGAAGCAAAGAGTTCGACAAACTGAATACATAATGAAAATAATATTCCGTTAGTAAAGTGATTCACGGCCGCCCAGAAGGATCTCGGGAGATGTCGCGGACACGAAGCAGAGAGTTGACACCTGACAGCTGAGAGCGAGGAGCCCCCAACGGTACATATTTATCTGGACATAGGTTATTTTCTAGCACACCACACCACATTCACCACTCGCCATTTTTTCGGAGCCTTTTAAGAGGCGCTGGAAACCTTAGGCATTTTGTTGATACGCTGTGCCAACAAGTGGTTTATTTATTGTATGACCGTATAAAAATAAGAAGATAAATCTGAATGTTAATGAATCTAAGAGGAAAATGTGATAAAAGTCTTCTCCACCAGCGTGGGCGGAAACTCTTTGTGGAGGGTACAACATACCTTAGTTCCGCCCTTGAAAGAGATGACAGACGACCGTTCAGAAATAAAATGCCGCTTGAATTAGCTTCTGCTCTTGTTGAGGACTACGATACCTAAATAGTCAGCTTCCCTACTCTTTTCCTGCTCTTAAATATTCCGTTACAGCTTATAAAATTCTCCAAAATTTCGGTAATCTTGTAATAAATAAAAAAAACAACAACGTTGCAAATTATTCAACGACAATGAAATAGAATGGTTTCTCGGATTTTATGTTACCTCCTATAATAATAATAATAATAATGATAGGTGTTTATTCCAGAAGGTATGCAGGAGTAGTGCAATGCAATACGTTCCATAAGTGTACATAATACAAACAAATAAATAACAATAGGTACGTAAAATAAAAGGAAGAAAAAAAAGAAAAACATAGAAAAAGATTACTCACTAAAATATGCAAAATAAGTTTACTAAGAAAGAAAAGAAAAATTAATAAATTTATGGTGGATATTTGGTGGTTTCCCGTCTCCAAAGGGCCATCAAGGGAGACTCCATTCATGTAGCCGTAGCAGTTATGACGGTATTTTTGGATTGGCGGACTCTGCACCATAGGCTTCCCATGCGGTGGCGGAGAAGTGCCCTGAAAAAGGTTATCTTAAAGATCCAGGTCAACTCATTCATTGTTAAAAAAAAACACCTAAATTTTGGAACCCTAAATATGACATGGCACGAAAAAACCTCAGGACCTCCTATGTAAGGATAATATTTAAAAAAAACTGAATATAGGATCCTTAAATATGACATGACAGAAGGAAACCTCAGGACCTCCTATATGAGATATTTAAAAAAAACGGAATATCGGATCCCTAAATATGACATGACACAAGGAAACCTCAAGACCTCATATATGAGATATTTAAAAAAAAACTGAATATAGGATCCCTAAATATGACATGACACAAGGAAACCTCAGGACCTCATATATGAGATATTTAAAAAATCTCAGAATCTCCTATGTGGAGATAATATTTTTCAAACAACCTGAAGAAATATATTTATGAAAGTCCATATTCCTGTTAAAGAATCCTATTTTCTATAACAGCTAATGTTATACTACTTTCCTCCGACGCAAATGAACCTATCAATGACTTCCTTCGATCTACGAGAGCCGATATTATTTATGAGTCTGCGCACGGATAACGATTTTATAATGAGTAATACATTTAATAGTATTAAATTCCTAGAGGCTACAGGAAATAAATGCGTGAACATAATAAAGGCACCGGGTCCACGACCCTTTCGGATAATATTAATATATGCCAAGCGACACGCTTCAGATTATGTAAGGCCTTCCTATCTTGGGCTCTCATAATATTCGTAGTCACACCGGCAGTAGCGGACTAGGGAACATGCCATACCTATTTTATAAATGTTTCCATGTGTTGATATTTAGTAACTCAATCTTCAATAAATCGGTATGTTTTTTTACTTTTAAATCTCACTTGAATCCTACAAGAAGTGCTTGCGACGTCGCTATATTTTTGTTGTGTATTTTTTTCTAGAAAATAAAAGTCTGATTGCGACAATACTTATTTATTACGAATAAAATGATACTTGGAATCTCTATATAAAAGATTTGGAAAGCTAGAAACCTAGGCTCCTTTCTATTCGATCTTAATAATCTGTCTGCTCTGACCTTGAGAGGCTCTCAGGTATTACTCCTGCACTGTCTTACTGCCATCTATGAGAAACAATCGAAACAAAGATATTACAATTTTCAACCCGAAATTCTTTACTACACACTATTTTGTAATCCGTGTTCAAGAATAAAGGCAAGATCATAGAAAAAACAATCATTGTAAATCAGCTTAAGAAATCTTAAGAAATTACTTTAATTAAAACCGTCAAAGGCAAAGGGACGGTGGATGAACTAGTATATTTTGTAAATAAAAACCATACGAGATTCGTAACTGGCCGAAGTCAATCATCCCCGATTAGATAATGTTGTGAGACTGAAGGAAGTGATAAAGGGAAGGTTATGGAGAAGCGGAAGGCTGGGAAATATCTGACTCTTCTGATCTGGTCACCAAACGCGGTTAGTACCATTTCAAGCAACGTTTCGATTCTGAATTGTGATATTTCATCAGGGCGATACTGACAGAATCTACCACTCGACAAACTGGCATTTGCGCCGCAAGCTATTGGTGACGCCACTGCATTTATTGCGGGAGACGGAGGGTGGGGGAGGAATGGTGAAAAAAAAAGAAGAAGTCAGGGACTGTCAGACAACAGACACCAATGAGCCATTAGCATGCAGCATGCATGTGTCGATAGCTGGGTACTTGGGTACTGACGTACGCGCATTAGCGCACAACACACAGTCGCACAGACGCACAGCCACACAGCACACCGTTCGTGCCGAAGGGACGCGTAGTGGTGCACGGTGCGGCGACATCGGCCAAAATGCTCACTGTTGGTATTTCGGGCGAACACAATGGGCCGCTGGTCGAACATGTCGTGGACAGGGTGGAGGCTTTTATGGACACGCAGTGTTTATTTAATTCATTATATACCCACTATTATAAGACATGCATGATTTAAAGTCACTGTTGTTAGCAATATAATATAATTTCACTGGAAGGCCGAAGAAAGTCGTGGGGGGGAGGTGATAAGGAATT